>VMBQ01004435.1:0-82114 GCA_007657795.1 Dreissena rostriformis | reverse complement strand
CACGCAATTTAAATCTTTTGGCAATACGCTTCTTAGGGAAATGTATCAAATTTTTAAATATTGACCTGCGGTCCTTGTGTAGAGTCCATTCTTTCTGTAATATATACATGTACCAGTCTCAATCACAAATTTGCCTTTTTTTCCTATAAAAATATTTACTTCATAACACGGATGTTTTGATCTTAAATATTTGGTAAGTAGGTTCCTTGAGTGATCTTTCTTCATTGAGCATGGTGTAGAAAAATTGCAGTGACCTACTCTGAACTGGTTCTGTGCATTAATCAGTTTAACCACATGTGCACCACTCTCGACCAAGGTGACATTTCTATTGGTACCCTGATAATCTAGTGACCGTGCAAGTTTGATATTTCCGATGCACTATATCTGGATGTTGGAAACAGCATATTCAGGATGTTAAACCGTCTTGCATGGGAGACTCATTTATAATTTTAATACAGTAGTCCGCTGACCAGTGGGGTGGGGATGTTAAACATGGTCAGAAGATGGCTGAACAACCCATGGGTCGAAAGTGGCCTAACCATAAACTGGTAACGTTTGTCTTGATGTTTTAACAACATTGACTGAATGCATTTTTTTTGCGCATCAATTGATTTGAGCTATTTTTGTTATTATACAATGTATATTTTTCATTTTACAGATCCTGCGTCCAGACAAGCCATTATCGATGCTGCGTTTAACAACAACAACAACAAGTCCCATGTTCCTGAGAATGCTTCATCTCCAACCAATGAATGCATGGAAGACGGTCCAGACAAATCATGCCAAGGCACATCTGAGGTTAATAACAACTTATTGTATAAGTGTGAGATTTTCAAAGATATTGGAGAAAAGAATTTAGATTTCTTACTCTGCAACTCCTGTGAAGCAACTGTTTGCTTTGACCATTATTCAGACTCTAGCAGAGATACAATGATTCAAAATCTGATTATTCATGTTCTAGTGTCTGTTCTTTTCAGTTATTTGACGTTCACNGACAATGTCCTGACTGTAATGAATGGATAATACTAAAAGAAAATTACAAAAAGCAAAAGTCTACATGTGTGAAGAACACTCAACGTTAAACAGCATAATTATGCTATTTTGCAGTCATTTGTGCTCCAAGGAAAAAATGTGACACGACAAGTTGAAACATAAAGCAACATGTCATTCCATCAATGAAGAAAGATGAAAAAACTGTGTTTGCATTGAGTGATGCCCTTTTGGATGGATTGGGTGAGTGGCATTTTATCAACAATCTGGGGAACAAACTTCAAGGAAACAGTTATTCAAGTTACATAATGCGTCTTTCAGCTTGATTACTTCAGATTGTTGATAAATGCAAATAGTTAAGCTAACGTAAGGTCATTTATTTTGTTACTTATTGACTGGGATTTGCACTGGGGCACCAACTGCATTTAGTTGTTGAGTTACTATTTAATTAATAATAAAGTACCCCAGGACATATATACGAATTTGTGTTTTAATACTTGGTATTGTATTTTGAAACAATGTTTATTGGAAATAGAGGGATTTTGTATATTTTGTCCCACTGCTTTACGTTAAAACAAGAGCACCGCATAGCGGATGCCAACGCTCAGCGGTGGGTGCTTGGATTTTTTTTTACCTTTGACCTTGAAGGTCTTCATTGACCTTGAGTTTTTCACCACTCAAAATGTGCAGGTCGATGAGATACACATGAAAAAAAAGTGTTTTTTTACCTTTGACCTTGAAGGATGACCCTGACCTTTCACCACTCAAAATGTGCTAAAAATGAACTTGTTTTATATAACACAGCCTGTGAAAACAAAGAATAGCATTTTTTTCCAATGTATATCAGTTTGTAGATGTCCCTTGACCAAATAAATGGTCCGCTCTCTACTGTTGTAGCCTGCAGGTATCTGACTTAAGTTCTTTGTCCATTTCTATTAAACCTGTATTGCCATTTTTTACAACCTTGAGCACGAATAAGATGAATGTTTGTCCCTAGTTTTGGTAAAGGGGTCACAGTGGACACATGAAATTTGTGTATATTCCTTAAATGGATGTTGTAAAAGTACATGTTCCTGCATGGCAATATAACTTTATTTTAATTTTTATACTGTAGTCGGTCCGTAGATGTCCCTTGACCAAATAAATTGTCCGCAATCTACTGTTGTAGCCTGTTGAACAGGTATCTGCCTAAGTTTTGCATGCGCCCGTTTGAAAACAAGCGTATTATGTGATCACCCATAGGTGGGTGGCGTCCAGATTTTTGTCTGGAGTATAACTCTTAAACTATAAGAGCTTTTCACATGAAAATTCATATATGGATAGATTTAATTGATGAGAAGTGCAGTGCACAAGAACAATAACTATTGCTTGCTAAATTTCAGAATTATCCCACTTTTTTATTTTTATTTTCTGCATTATTTTAAAGCTCTCAATGCTTTCAATGTGGCAGAGGGTCCCTTTGCAACAAAATAGACGTATCAAACTAAGGGCTGGATGGAAGAGAGCTTAGGGATCGAATGGTTTCGGCATGTGTTTATCCCCCATATTGGTGAACAGCGCCTACAACTGTTGTTGTTAGACAGCCAGAGCTCTCACGAGTCGCTCGGCATTATTGACTGTGCCAAGGAGGAGAACATTACTCTGTTTGCCCTACCCCCCCCCCTATACAACACAGTGGCTTAACCCCTTGGATAAGACCGTGTTCGGACAGCTGACAAAAGAATATAACAAGAAATGTACTGAGTTCATGTCACTGTCTCCTAACAATATTGTGTACAAATTTGCTTGGCCAGGGTTGTTTACGTATGCATACGAGAGGGCGTTTACTAAATGCAAGATAAGCAAGGGATTCTCTGCCTGTGGTGTGTACCCTCCGGCCATGTCTGCTATTCCTGACAGGCCCTCGTCTGCTTTCGAGAATGCTTCAAGTCTCAACGAGAAACTATCCGCTGTTCAGGTCACCACCTCTGCAACCAATCAGACGATACCAGTGGTCGCCATTGAGACGTTGGATAGTCATTTTCATCTGGATCGAACTAGTCAAAAATTATTTGGCCACCAGGAAGCTTCCCTTGAATATATTCTCACCGCAGATGTCAGGGTTATCCCCAAAGTTAAGGTTGAAGTGGTCGGTAGAGTAATGGTATATTGCGATCCTGAGAGTTACCCCACCAGTGTTAAATGTCAAAAGAAAGGGTTTGGAGTGGCAGTGGGTATACATCCCAAGAAGGTGCAGTTTTTCCCTCATTCCAAGTTCTAGGAGCTCAGGAGCCTTCTGAGGTTTAAGGCAGTCTTGGCTCTAGGAGAGATCGGTTTAGACCAATGATCACCTGCATCCACGTGGAAGTTACAAGAGGAGATACTGGTGAAGGTTCTACAACTGAGTATGTCCATCCGCCCAGTCATTTTGCACAGGCAAGAGAATGCGGATCAGCACTGCAGAGAAATTGGGGGGAGATGTTTACAAACAAGCAAATTCGTTGAATTGATATCCCCCCCCCCCCAAACTAGAGCTTTGTCACAGACCCACACATGCTGCATCGACACAGAATTTATACAAAGGGCCATAACGTTGTTATTAACAGATGGTGTACAATGCCATTTGGCGTGCATCATCCTCTTATCCATATATATACTCATACCACGTTTCAATGAAATCCGCCAAAGCACTTCCAGGATATGGCTCCAGACACAAAAGTGCCGAACGGACGGAAGGACGGACGGATGGACAGACAACACCAAAACAATATCCCTACGCCTTTGGCGGGGGATAATAATTAGAGCTTATGTTGCCCCGACCCAACATATATACCACTGTTTCACCGGAACTGTGGAGGAAGTTGTGAGCTGGCTGGAGGCATTTCCGAAGTGCTATTTCGGAGCAACTTAGCTGGTTAGGGAGTTTGATAGCTTCCAGAAAGCGGCACTTAGGAGGATTCGGAAGGGCCATTTGCTCCTTGAGACCGATGCTCCCTATTTCAGACCCTTTATTGGAGAGATGGCACTGGAGGTCAGTCAAGTAAAGAGGGGAAACCGTTGAAAAAGATCAGGAATTCACCTCAGCCAATGCACGTATCTTCTACCAGATGTAATCCAAGGTGGGCAAAGCCAGACTTGGGAGTCAAACTTCCTAACTCGCAAATGCAATTATTTTGTTCCAGGTTATCTACTTTTAATTCCTTGGCAGAGGAAGCTAGAACCTGATGAAACTTTCGAGATCAGCCAAGGTTAGTTTGTACTAACGAATATCAACCCGTATTTCTTGGTCGGCATTGACAGACTGAGGTCCCTACATGTGTTAGATGACGACCGTCTACTGCTGTCATTGATAGCAAGTCTCAGTAGTCTTGAACGGGAGGTCATGTCCCAAGCTATTGACGTCGGTTTTCAAAATTCTGATAGGAACATATTGTGAGACATTTTGGGAAGACACGCAGTGCCCAACCTGCCCACTGACAACAACATGCATTTGACTTGTTTTGTCTTGTGTCTCTTTCAGAGTAAGGGTGAATGTGAAAAGCAAGTCTGGTGAAGACAATATTGTTCTGATGGATAGGGCAATAGCTGAAAGGATGATATCAGATGAATGTGGTATGTTTAATCACGGCCTAGATATGTAATCTACATCAGTAGTTTAATACAAGATATTAAACAAATGTATGACTGAGGCTGAGTCACGCAATTTAAATCTTTTGGCAATACGCTTCTTAGGGAAATGAGTCCATTCTTTCTGTAATATATACATGTACCAGTCTCAATCATAAATTTGCCTTTTTTCCTATAAAAATTTACTTCATAACACGGATGTTTTGATCTTAGATATTTGGTAAGTAGGTTCCTTGAGTGATCTTTTCTTCATTGGGCATGGTGTAGAAAAATTGCAGTGACCTACTCCGAACTGGTTCTGTGCATTAATCAGTTTAACCACATGTGCACCACTCTCGACCAAGGTGACATTTCTATTGGTACCCTGATAATCTAGTGACCGTGCAAGTTTGATATTTCCGGGGCACTATATCTGGATGTTGGAAACAGCATATTCAGGATGTTAAACAGTCTTGCATGGGAGACTCATTTATAATTTGTATACAGTAGTCCGCTGACCAGTGGGGTGGGGGTGTTAAACATGGTCAGAAGATTGCTGAACAACCCATGGGTTGAAAGTGGCCTAACCATAAACTGGTAACGTTTGTCTTGATGTTTTAACAACATTGACTGAATGCATTTTTTTGCGCATCAATTGATTTGAGCTATTTTTGTTATTATACAATGTATATTTTTCATTTTACAGATCCTGCGTCTAGACAAGCCATTATCGATGCTGCGTTTAACAACAACAACAACAAGTCCCATGTTCCTGTGAATGCTTCATATCCAACCAATGAATGCATGGAAGACGGTCCAGACAAATCATGCCAAGGCACATCTGAGGTTAATAACAACTTATTGTATAAGTGTGAGATTTTCAAAGATATTGGAGAAAAGAATTTAGATTTCTTACTCTGCAACTCCTGTGAAGCAACTGTTTGCTTTGACCATTATTCAGACTCTAGCAGAGAAAGTGAATCAAAATCTGATTATTCATGTTCTAGTGTCTGTTCTTTTCAGTTATTTGACGTTCACGAAAACTTAATAAGAATATCTCCAACAATGTCAGTACTTCAGGAACTTTTTAGTAACATCTTAGCGCAGAAGTTATAAAAACTATTGTTATTTCAGATTCACAATTGGACAGAGAGTGAAGAAAAGCTTCTCATAAATCTTAGAGGCACTTTGGACATCGAGTTCACNGTTGGTTATGTGTGAGTTTGGGGTCGGCTTATAGATATATCAGGGTTCAGCTTATTGATATGTCAGGGAACTGCTCCCTATCAGGGCTTTGGGAGTTTGGAAGTTGGGGGTTGGCTCATTGATATGTTTTTTTTTTCTTCTTGTGAATTATTTTTTTGTTTTCTATGGTTTTGTTAAGAAACACTGCATTAATATCTCAATTTATAATGTTTCTGTTTTATTGTTATTGTGAATTATTTATGTTTAATAGTGCCAAGAAATGCTGCAACTTAAAAAAAAATGCATAGACCAACAGATCAATTTGGTGTGGCCTTACAAGCAAATTGGCGGTGCCTTCTTATGCTGCTAACAATGAGCGCGTGCGCATGACAAAAACAAAGATGGCGACATACCGGTTCAGTGCAGTTTAGCCTGAATTTCTACAATATGAAATTTGACGGAGATGAAACTGAAACTGAATATTCCTACGCAATGTTTTAGAATATGTGCTTCTTTAAATATGTTTTTAATATGAGTCTGGCAGGTTGTAAAAACAAGTTGTTCTTTATTTTATTTATTTATCTTTTTTTTCTGATGAAGGGGGGGGGGGATAAGTTGGAAGATGGCAATCAATGACTTGGTTATTTACCAATAGTTTGTTAGCTTTTATGCTTGATTGTTGTGTTATTCTGTTCGAGTTTTAGTTAACTTTTTTTTTGGTTGCAGTTGTTGAAGGACAACGAGGAAAATACAAGCAGTATGAATCACATACGTCTGTTGAACGACCCAAGAGTACATTGTACGCATCAAAGAAGAGACCATTAAGGTATTTAATAATTTCAATGTCCATATCAACGCATGTTCCGAGTATTCTGTGCGGTATAATCGTTTCATAAACAATTGTCCATGTCATTCATTTTTGCATGAATCTTAGTGACGTTGTTTAGTATTAGTTAAATGCAAAATGACGTTAAAGCGTTACATAAATTTCTACGATACAACATTTAACAGAGATGAAACCGAAACTAAAAACGAAATTCATACACCAGATTGGCGGCGCTTTGTGTGGTCCAATTTAAGATTCGAAAACGTTTTCATGTTATGTCATTATATGTATTGAACAGGCAAAGGCGTTTAAGCATATATTAGACATACTGTTCCAGACAGTTCATACACTGTATTATATGTCAATAATTATGCGTGACAAATTAAAATTAATATGCCCCACTCAAATCTATACAGTATGTCTAGGCAATTTTAGTGTTCGTTATTGGCCCAAACAATTTATATCATTAATTATAAAGTCAGTTTATGTTTTCTTGAAAATAACTATTCAGACAACGATTCTAATAATTTGCGTAAATGACCATTACTTCACATTAGCAAGCCATCCAAATTTGTAAATGTAGTGCATAGATAGAATTTCATATTTTTGCAGTGCACACTTGAATGAAGAGACATTGAAAGATGCAGATGCTACTGTAATGCCAACAGCCACAGAAAGAGATGATGAAGAAGAATCCTTTGACAGTGACATGGATATTGAGTGTGGCTCCGAGTTCGAACCTGAAGACAGTCTGTATGTTGCTAGTTCTAATGACGAGGAAGAAAGTGATGATGAAAATTATGATCCACAGATGAACAGAACAAATAAATCAGGCCCTCCACTATATGTCATACCGCCACAAGAAGATCTGTTTGAATCAAGCATTTCTAAAACAGAACATGTTATGGCGATTGCAGCATATGCAACCAGACACAATTTATCCAATGTAGCAATAAAAGATCTTTTGAATGTTGTACGGTTACATTTACCAACGTCCAACACTGCAGTAAGTTCAGTTCAGACTTTGAAAGAAGAGTGTGGATTTGACAGACACTACCTAACACACAATTTGTTTTGTGGCATGTGCAAAAAAAGCACGTCCGACAATGAAGGAATATGTTCTACACCTGGCTGCACAGGCACTTCAGCTTCAAATGCTTATTTTGTGACAGCTGACATTGGGTGTCAATTAAAAGAACTTCTTGAGCGACCTGGACTATGGGCTTCTATCCAAGAAGGAACAGATATTTCAAAATCTGTCATTTCTGACATCAGGTCTGGAGATGAATACAGAAAACTTAAACAACCCGGGGCATTCCTTCACAATCGTAACAATATTTCATTGTCTATGTTTACTGATGGGGTGCCATTGTTTAAGAGCTCTTCAGTATCATTGTGGCCAGTGTATTTACTGGTTAATGAATTGCCCCAAAAGGACAGGTTTCTCTGTAGTAACATGATTCTCTGGGGCATTTGGCAAGGCAGTGGCAAACCCAACATGGTGTCGTTTCTGAAGCCACTGGTTCAAAACCTAAACCGTTTGTACCATGAAGGGTTTGAATTTGTGAATGAAGGTCAGTCAATACATTCGAGGGCAATGCTCTTGGTCATGACAATGGATTTGCAAGCCAGGGCATACGTTCTACAAATGACTCATCACAATGGAGAATATGGCTGCCTCTATTGTCTCCACCAAGGTCAATCTGTAGCCAGTGGTGCTGGGCATTGCAGGTCCTATCAATACCAGGAACATTTAGAAATGCGCACAGAAGAGTCCATTAGAGAGCATGCAAAGGAAGCTCGAAACAGTTGTAAGCGTGTCATGGGATTCTTACGGGAAACTGTCTTCATGTACTTGACATACTTTTCATTAATGAATAATGTAGTGATTGACTTCATGCATGGAGCGCTTCTTGGTGTAGTAAAAAAATTCATGGAAATCTGGTTTGATACAAAGTTTGCCAAAGAGGCATGGTATATTGAATCACATACAAAATCAATTGATCGTCATCTCCAATCAATCAAGCCACCCTACTTTATTCATAGACGCCCAAGAGCAATAACAAACACATATCATCACTGGAAAGCATCGGAACTACGAAATTGGCTCTTGTTTTATTCATTACCGTGTCTTATTCCTTATCTTGAGCGTGTCTACATACTTCATTTCAGCTGTTTAGTTGAAGGAATTTACATCCTCCTTGGAGAAGGAATTGAACCTGATCAAATAAATCGAGCAAATATGTTAAATTGGAGAATATGGAACATGTTGCAGATGCATCTGTGTCTGAAGTTTCTGATTCTGAAGTGAATGAACAAATCCACCATGAAATGCAGAGGCCAACCAAAAGTCGAAATGAACAGCCCATGAATGCAACAAGACATGAGAAAATTCAAAAGATTATAAAAACGTATATGGAACAAATATCTGCCTATGGTAATTTGACAACATCGGTTCAATTGAAAGACGTTCTTAACGAAATTCAAGATATTCATGCAGTTGCCTTTAAGACCAAAAAAAACGTTATAATCATGTTATTACAGTAGAGTTAGCGATTGTGATGAACTGTTCCGCAAGGTTGCGATTAATAGAGATCGAGTTTTTAACCGTTTTAAACTGTTTTTAAGCGTTTGTTTGCGATTGTTTGGGCTTTTTTCATTGCGCATGCGTAGCGAGGAAACCCGATGAAAAGGCGAAGCTTATGTGCACTATATTAAGATATGTCCCTATTAAAAGATTTACAGCACGCCGTATACGCATGCGAAAGAAGAAAACCCGCGTTTGTTTTTCTTTTCCTTTTATCAAATGCGCAGAAGACAGATTTTTTTGTAAACGTATAAGTCTGTGTTGTTGTTTTTAATTAATAGTGTAAGTTATCCGTACGTTCAAGGTTGGGTTCTGTATTCTACTATTCCGGAAATTCAGTCATTGCGAAAATATCGGCGGCAACATGCCGCATCCGACTCCAAAACATATTGAAACAACAAGAAGGTTAAAGAGTGCTGGGTGCAACTCGGTTGTGATTGCTAAACACTTGAGACTTCATCATTCTTATGTTATAACTGACCGTGGTGTACGAAATATTCCATCCAAGTGTACTGGGAATAACGTCGAACGTCGTCCGCGAAATCAGGTGAAAAAAGTGAAAAATGAGCATGTCCATTATGTGGATTTTTAATATAGGCAGAACAACGAGTTGTCAGCTTCGGTTGTGCAAGAAAAGATAAACTATGTTTTTGGTGTGCACATGTCTCAATAGACAGTCAAGATGATTAGGAGGCAACTAGGATGGACCAGCAAACAATTGGCATATAGAGGGATTTCAGGAAAGGGAGATTTTTACCCTGACACAGCCGCGGCGGCCATTTTGGAGGCATTCTTGAAATTTCCAAAGCGTTCTTTTGTTGTCGATAAACAAATAACAAATTTTGACAGTTATAAGTTGTGTTAAAACAAGTTAATGATGGCAAAATCGAAAGAAAATATGCAGAAATCGATTGCATACAAAGATGGACCGACTTATGAGGAAAAACAGCGATATGAACGGAAATTATAGATTGTCGGTGGACTTGATCCGTACAAAGATAAATTGAGTTGGTCACAAAATGTGAACGTGCTACCGACAATCACGTATCCAGACATAGTGCATTATTTATAATTCTCACCAAGTCCATACACCAAGGATGATTTGAAAGCTTACAAGTCTTAAGAGGCTTACAATCAGTTTGTGTGCGGATGGGTCCGTGATAAAGTCGGGATTGTACATGGACAGCATGTAATTGTAATGGCATAGGTATTTTTTGTTGTGAAATTACATTCTACATTTTTTAATACTGATTTTCTTTCATTTCAATAATGAATCGATTGGAGCCTATGCATCTCTTGGCACCAGCATGTGAGGTGGTGTTAACCCCAGGTGTTGCTTTGAACTATGTTACACCTGAGGTTAGCTAAAGTTATCTTTCGTGTTAGGTGCTCCGTGATCTAAAATACTTATCGTTGCGCCTAAAAACCGTTGACAAACAATCAAAATAATTCGGACGCTTGTATGCCCCGACCGGTCTAACGTCCTTCTAGGTTACATGATTGTGCATGCATATGCTCTTCATTACTAACACAATGATTTTGTGAATGGCATGCATAACAAGCAGTTATTTCTCTAGAGTAAGAAATACAATTCGCTTCCATTGTGAAGTTAGTCGGACATTTGTGTATTAATATCAAATCTGAGCTGTAACACAAATTACTCATTGTGTCACAAACAGTTCATTTAATAATAGAATAAGCTATTTGCATTACTCTTTTTTAATTAACATGTATAAGTGCATCTGCAATCAGCAGACAGTTCATTTAATTAATTTCTAAATGTATGCCTCTTCTTTAAGTGCAGCTAAAACAGCGGATTATTATGTGAAAACAATTATTCCATGGTAAACTACGATGTACGAGACTCTGCTGAAGTATCTACTGCCGTGTCACTCACCAGTACCTCAGCACCTGCTGAGGTACAAGTCAAAACAGAGCTAGTGGAGAGCCAAGTGGTAGTCAGCTCCCACATACCTCCACCAGCTGAAATCCTAGAGCAAGTACCAATTCTACTGCTGGACACAGATTTTGCACCTGCGCCGGAAGTAACCAATTCCCCGGTCACCAGTGTTGGTGCAACGTTGAAGATTCCGTCCGGGCCTGGTGTTGTGTCACATCGTGCACAGGGGGACCTTAGAGAGAGACTCAACTGGGAAAGGCATCTCCGTGAGAGAGAAGAGGTAGCCGTTCGGAGGGACCGCAGTCGCTCTAACCGTCGTGACAATAAATCAGTATTCTCAGAGGATGAGGCGGATTTTGACTTTAGACCTACTTGAATTTTCACTAATTCTCTGTGGCCACATCTTCAAGAACAGACAAATTTTACCAGACAACCACGGATGACCAAAACCCCAATACTGAGTTTCCTGTACACAGAAAATCAAAAAGCTGTAGGCAACGACTGAAGAATCGCCCATTTCCGGAATGCCCAGATGCCCCTTTCAGAACAGGCCGTGGACGAGGATGGAGTATTTCCTGATGTCTTAAGTGGGTTCTGGGTGAAGTTATCAATCGATTTTTCGTTGGCGTAGATCAGGCTGCCCCAGTTTTCTCTGGCGCAACACCCACAGCTATATGGGAGGCATTAGGCCGAATATTGCACGTCCATCTAGTCCAGCTGGGATACCTGCCGCTTAGGTTTGGACTTGCCAGTCTAACTTTCGGCGTATTTGGTGTGTTAGATGACGACCATCTACTGCTGTCATGGATAGCAAGTCTCAGTGGAATGGAACGGAAGGTCATGTCCCAAGTTATTGACATCGGTGTTCAAAATTGTGATAGGAACATATTGTGTGACATTTCGGGAAGACACACAGTGCCCGAGCTGCCGACAGACAACAACATGCGGCGTCTGGCTCTTCAGTGTGCAGAGGCTCAGTTTGTGGCCGGAGCCATGTGTCCTCTGCACAGAATGCGTCTAGAGCGTATACGCCCCCACTTCGTAAATCCGTCACACACCATGGAAATAATTGACAGATTACGACCATCCAGTCGGGCAGTTTCTGAGATGATTCAGACGGAAGCCACCAATGGCGATGAAGAAAAAGTGCTTGGATATCTGAGAACTTTAATAAGAGAAATTAATACATGTAGTGATCTTCTGCGCCTTTTTTGTAGGTTTGTGAGCGGAAGTGACAATTTAAGTTTTGCAACGAGAAACGTCAACTTTGTTCTGCACTTACGAGGCCTGGCTCGCAGGATAGTAGCACATACATGCTCTCAGACACAGGACCTTCCAACATCATACACGATGTACAACGAGTTCGCCCCTGAGACACGTGCCATATTACAGGCAGGACAATGGGAGATGGACTTTGTTTAATAACTATAAACTTGGGAGTATGAAACAATTAAAAAAGACAAATAAAACATTGTAGTAGCATTCTAATAGATTTAGACTTACTGATTTTTCGTAGATTTCTTGTTTAAAAATACACGAAACTAGACGTGTGTGTATATGTGTTATTTATATATAATAAATATTTATTACACTTGTATAGTGAGTGATGAATAAAATACTAATAGCAAATGAGATTTTTTTAAAAAAATTTGTTTTTGCACAAATGATGAACACATGGAAATGTTATATATATGTACACATTTAACAAATTACACATGATCTGTATATAATATAACCCGTCTTCAGCTAATTAACTCAGGCTGTATGTATTTATGATTGGCAGTGGCTAGCCGTTAAGCCCCGTACGACTAGCCTATATTGGCTAGTCATACAGCCCCATAGGGCTAGCCTGTATTGGCTACTTGTACAGCTCTGTGCGTATAGCCTTTCCTATGGGGATTGTCTAGCCGTACAGCTTAATAAAGTATAAAATTGTCATTTAGTGCTGTTAATCAGTAATAAGTTTGTTTAAGCTCATAAAAGTACACAAATTCTTCATCTGTTCGGCTTCCTTTCATGTAATACGGTTTCTAATTTGATTCTTTAATTAGTGGCGGTTCCTAAGTATAAGGTGTGAAAAACTGTTTTTTTCGACTTCCTTTCATTTAATACGGATTCTAATTTAATTCTTTAATTAGTCGACGTTCCTAAGGTAGGTGTGAAAAACTGTTTTTAATGAGTTGCGGCATCGATATTATCAAATTCAATTTGTTATTTAATTATATTTTAATTATCATCCTACTTATGCGATAGACAACAACTTGTTGATGTATCAGGTACTAAATCGACTATGGCCAACATTACATGTGGGGTTGCCTCAAGGTTCTATTTTCGGCCCTCTCCTTTTCTTGATCTAAGTGAATATGCTTAGTGTTGAAGCGAACAACAAAATGATCCAACAACAAGTTATGAATGAAACAGGGAAATTTCTGTTGTTGAAAGATATTCACAACTTGCGTATGAAATTGAAAAGCACTACTAAAGATGTGACGTTTCCCATTCTCTTTTATCGTCTTATCCTGTTCATGTTAAGTTTCCTTTTATTTCTTTCTTATAAACTTTTCTCATTGTGATGGCGCAATTTTCATTAACTTAGTTAAGATTATTTACTATATATTTAATGTATACATCTTATATTTGCATGTACAATGCGTATTTATATACTCCAAAACTGTGATTTATATTGATTGCTGTAATTATTTTTGGGCGAAATAAATTTACATTTTCATATCCCCCTTTTTTACACCCTTTATATACTATGAACGAATCGTATTTCCAACCACAACGAAACATAAACCAGACTGCAAATTCCGTGATGAAGACTACACGAGCTAGTGATGATATATGCTTTGACACTTACTAATGTTATAAGCTTTAAGTGCCTTCCTTGACATTGTAATGATTATTATAAATGATTGAATAATGCTGTATATAATTGTATTATTTTATGTATTAAGAAATTGTAATATTTTTCAGTCAATGAAATTAGCGGTTGTCCAGTAATTTTTATCATGAATTATAGAAAATAATGGTTCAATGCATGCTTAGCGAATTATTTAAAATTTGATTTGCTATCTTTTTTTCCTCAATTGCCTATTTTGCACATAAAATGGAATAAACTGTTATATGATTGTTGATAAAAAAAAATGGTCTCTATTACCACCAAAGATAAAACCCTAATTTCGAAGACTGCATGTTGTTCTTTAAAACCATAATTATATGTTGTGAAACCTAACATTCAAGTCTCCATACATGTCAAAAACTTTCCAAATGAAGTAAAACAGGAAAAACAATTAAATATGACTTTGAAAATTGAAAATTATTGTTTATTTATGACAAATCATGCAATAACAGCATATAATTTTATGCTTTTTGATGGTTTACAGGGAAATATGTGTGACGTAAAATTTATATTTCACTGTTGAATCAGTGATTCCGTAGAGTGATCGTAGAGGTAGAAATTATTATTTTTGCAAGTGGCGAAGCCATGAGTGAAAAATATATTTTTTCTATGATCACGAGTGAATAAAAATCGATATTCTATTGAAACTAACAAATTTTCTTTATATTTTATGCCCCAGTTTACAAACTTACTGCTATAAAATCCATGTTTAAAAAAAAATCCCCTGGAATCCGAATTACATGACGCTACGTCATTTCACAATTTTGAGCCAGACGTCTTTAGCGGGCCGTTGCATTTACTTGCCCATGCAGTGCATGAGCAAAGGGGGTGTGCTATGTTTGCCCATACGGTGCATAAGCAAAAAGGGTTTGCCCATAGGGTGAATGAGCAAAGGGGGTTTGCCCATGCGGTGCATGAGCAAAGGGGGTTTGTCCATGCAATGTATGAGCAAAGGGGGTTTGCCCATGTGGTGCATGAGCAAAGGGGTGTGCCAAGTTTGCCCATGCGGTGCATGAGCTAAGGGGGTGTGCCAAGTTTGCCCATGCGGTGCATGAGCAAAGGGGGTGTGCCAAGTTTGCCCATGCGGTGCATGAGCAAAGGGGGTGTGCCAAGTTTGCCCATGCGGTGCATGAGCAAAGGGGGTGTGCCAAGTTTGCCCATGCGGTGCATGAGCAAAGGGGGTGTGCCAAGTTTGCCCATGCGGTGCATGAGCAAAGGGGGTGTGCCAAGTTTGCCCATGCGGTGCATGAGCAAAGGGGGTGTGCCAAGTTTGCCCATGCGGTGCATGAGCAAAGGGGGTGTGCCAAGTTTGCCCATGCGGTGCATGAGCAAAGGGGGTGTGCCAAGTTTGCCCATGCGGTGCATGAGCAAAGGGGGTGTGCCAAGTTTGCCCATGCGGTGCATGAGCAAAGGGGGTGTGCCAAGTTTGCCCATGCGGTGCATGAGCAAAGGGGGTGTGCCAAGTTTGCCCATGCGGTGCATGAGCAAAGGGGGTGTGCCAAGTTTGCCCATGCGGTGCATGAGCAAAGGGGGTGTGCCAAGTTTGCCCATGCGGTGCATGAGCAAAGGGGGTGTGCCAAGTTTGCCCATGCGGTGCATGAGCAAAGGGGGTGTGCCAAGTTTGCCCATGCGGTGCATGAGCAAAGGGGGTGTGCCAAGTTTGCCCATGCGGTGCATGAGCAAAGGGGGTGTGCCAAGTTTGCCCATGCGGTGCATGAGCAAAGGGGGTGTGCCAAGTTTGCCCATGCGGTGCATGAGCAAAGGGGGTGTGCCAAGTTTGCCCATGCGGTGCATGAGCAAAGGGGGTGTGCCAAGTTTGCCCATGCGGTGCATGAGCAAAGGGGGTGTGCCAAGTTTGCCCATGCGGTGCATGAGCAAAGGGGGTGTGCCAAGTTTGCCCATGCGGTGCATGAGCAAAGGGGGTGTGCCAAGTTTGCCCATGCGGTGCATGAGCAAAGGGGGTGTGCCAAGTTTGCCCATGCGGTGCATGAGCAAAGGGGGTGTGCCAAGTTTGNCAACCTAGAATTTGCCCCTAACTACTGCATGGGGTTAACCGCAAGACTTTCAGTATGTTTGTGAGCCAACCTAGAATTTGCCCCTAACTACTGCATGGGGTTAACCGCAAGACTTTCAGTATGTTTGTGAGCCAACCTAGAATTTGCCCCTAACTACTGCATGCGGTTAGCCGCAAGACTTTCAGTATGTTTGTGAGCCAACCTAGAATATGCCCCTAACTACTGCATGGGGTTAACCGCAAGACTTTCACTATGTTTGTGAGCCAACCTAGAATTTGCCCCTAACTACTGCATGGGATTAACCGCAAGACTTTCAGCATGTTTACGCAAGGATCGGCTTCTTAGAAACGGGATAAGCTCTGTTTATACAGCAGTTCAGCCACAAATAGCTCTTAAATGTATTTGCGTTTATCACGCGAAAATGAATAAACCTGAGAAAAAGACATAGATGTGATAAGCATGTGTCAAACATGTCGATATCAACATGTTTATTCAAATAATAATGTGAATATCTTTAATGTACTGGTAAGTGGTTATTAGTTTTAGAATACATTTTATACTAACGGGGCACTGGATTGGTATACATCAAGAGCTTTCACCGTGGGGTTCAAAAATTGGTGTCGGTGACGCTGATGATGATGCTGACGGTGATAAGGAAAATGCTGACGATTTTCATGCTGCTGTCGGAGCTGATGATAACAATGATGATCACAATGTCACTTTATTGCATCTTAGATTCACACTAAAAATACATATCATAGTTTGTCAGATATCCAGTACAGCTGATTACAAAAAAAAACACACAAATGAAAGATTCAATCTTTTTATTCAAAAGATAGTACCATTGACGACAATTTTCGGAGGAATAACAGTTTTTAATCTTAGTGGTCTTAATAAATAATAGATCTATGTTATGTTTGGTTAAGCCCGAATGCTATTTTGTGTGCAAAAAAGATGTTACTGGTCAAGAGTCTATCTTTCTAGTACCGATATCTTGCCATTCAACTCGCTATGTTTTCTGAACTTATGCGCTATCTTGTGGATCTTCCAGACATACAAATTTAACATCTGCTCCCATGTCCTTTTTACTTCAGCAAACAATCCATGAACCCTTTTTCAACCTCTTTGTAATATTTATTAATACTCAAGTGCAACATCAGTTTTGATTACAAGAATGCATGACGTCTTTCTTTTCTTGGTATACTAGATTTGTTTTCTGAAAACCACAACAATAATAACGATGTTTAATGGATTGCTTATTTTACCACAATTGATTAAAACGTCAGCCACAAGAAAGGACGTTTTATACAACGAGCGCTCAGCGTTTCAATAACGTTGCCAATACTACGAGTAGGTAATTTAAAGCGACCAAGCCCCTTTAACTGCAGAAAACAACCCATGCGCCATTACTTCACCGATTTGTTTAACGGCAGACAACAATTCATGCGCCATTTCTTGACCTCTTTGTTGCACTTACAACTACAACATGCACTTGAGTATCACAATAGACGATGTACGTCAGCGCGACTTGTCCAGCAAAGGACTAAACTTCAAGCCCTCTGTCTTGTAATTAGAACAAATCGGAAGTGGCAATCGAGCAACCCGGAAGAAACCACGGTCTCCACTTGGTGTCCCCACTTGTATATCGATTGGTATGTTCTTGTATCCACTGTCTATCAATTGGTTTTTTCTGAGAACGTTTGTTGATGTGTATCTGAGTGTAAAGTTACTTCGTATCAACACAAATAATGGTTAGGTTCGTTTTAAAAATATCTTGCATGGTTTGACCAACATCTACAAAAATGATTGGGTCGGTAGGTCGGCTCAAAGTTTTTTTCGTATTTTTTTAAATCACGCGAGTAAGTTCAAAACATTGCTTTGTTTTATTGAAAGTACAGCTGCAACTTACGAAGAAACCAACAACAATAATTTACTAAACAAACAACGGCAACTTAAATAAATAAATAATTATAATAATACTACTATGTACAATTATCGCAGTGATATATACTTGAAATGGCATTCGTCCTGCTATCACTTTTCTTTTATATTTAAGACATTTTGATCAACTCCAACAACAACATGATCTTAATTAGTTATACGTGTATATATGGGTGTTTCACATAAGTGGCTTATTTACGCTTGAGCTGTGACGTGTTTTTATTTTCAAAGATGCATTTCTCAAGTACGTGATGCACTTGCAATAATTGTTGACGTCTGTGTTTTCTTGGTATACTATATTTTGTCCCGTTTTTTCAAAACAACAATTGCGAAAACAAAAACATAATATCTAGATTTAATAAGAAATTTGCATTTTACCACAATATATGACTCGTCAAAAAGAGTGGGTTTTTTAACGAAGGGCGTTCGTCTTGCTTTTATTTTATGACAATTTAATGAACAATTTTGATAAATTGGCCTGACAATTCATAAATTAATTTATTGTGCAGTACAGAATTAAGGTAATTTTCGCTGATGAAAATATGGGGTAATATATGATTAAGCCCCAGTCTCATATAAGCGCGGATACACACGACAGTCCCGGATCGCCCCGGATCCCCCGGATCTAGAACCGGGACGAACCAGGACAATCTGTGGCCTTTTTGTGATGTTTTAGCGTCGACGGCCTTCCAAAGACCATCACCCCAATGACAACACGGCATCCACACGGACCAACCCGGCAGCAACATGCCATCAACACGGCGCCCACGCGGACTGTCCCGGAGAATCATGGCAGAGCTATGGACCTACACGGCAGAGACCCGGATAAACACGGACCATCACGGCATCTACACCGACCGTCCCGGACATACACGACAACGACACGGACTTACACGGCATCCGTACGGACCAAACACGATCTGCGCCGGACCGACAATAACTTGTTTAAAAGCAGATTGATTGTGGGTGAGTCCATCATTCTGCAATCAAATCTCGAAGGTGTAACCTCGTATACATAGCTTAAACGTCAAAATGCCACCTTAAATGAAGCGTAGTGTCAAAGTGGGCCTTCCAGTTCCCAAAAGATCGTCACGAGCAGCCTCCGCTACCGATAAAAAACAACAGCATCAAGGAGAAACAAGCTCGACGCTCTGATCAAGATTCCATTACATTTACAAGTAGTTCAAGAACCATCAGCACCACCCACTGAAACTGATGCCTAAAGAAAAAAGAAGACGTTCCTCGTCCTTTCAGAAAAAAGGGAGGTCATCATGGCCGATTGGCTCAATGAGAACCCTATGTTGAACATGAAAAGCATTTCTGCCTAATTTAACCCAAATGAATTTGTAGTCAGCGTCGACCAAGGCCATGAGGATTATGGAATGGTAACAGTTGTAGTGCAGGGGCTACCACACCGAGGACAATGTACGGCGATGTGCTTCCCGTCCAATACAACCACACAGTAATGCAACTGCTTTAGGTCACCGAACTGCTTAACGATGCTCCTATACTCATTTGGCGTTTGAGGACAGGGCATTGGTTCCTCAGAAAATTCTACAAGTACGCATCGCAGACCTGAAGGATGATCTTGGAGATGGTGCTTTTTTGAGACCCGAAAGACACGCATCAGACTGTGATGTCCCTGATGTTAGGTACAGCAATGTTTTTGCAAATTTAATGTCAGATGATTCCTGCAGATTTACTTCTTCGGCTTGATTCTTTGCTCAATACGTGTCAGGATAGCTTGGTCTATCTGATAGCCCATGTGCAGGATATTAAAGAAGCATTTAGCATCTTTTTTCTTGAGTTCGTCCATCAGCCGTACGTAATCACTCAGGCCTGGTCGTCTGGCGAGCCATTGTCTGACCCAGCTGGTTCTCTTTTTCATTCTATTCACTGGATTAGATAAATATTTTTCACGAATTTGCTATGTCGCTGTCAAATCTTCGCTTTAGCAATCAGGATACTGTTTTCAACCTGAGCTTCTTGCAATAGAAGCTGGTACTCATCAGCATCAGCTTGTCCTCAGTTGCCATCTTATCGCACATGTTGCATCGTCGGTAGTGCAGGAGACAACCGTACATCTGCCGTCAAGGTCATTCAAGGACAGGGGTCTAAAATGTGTTCCAGGGCTGCCAAGGACGCACACGGACAACCAAGGCATAAATACGGTGTCCCCGGACCCTACACGGCAGCTATACGGATCATCCCGGATGGTGCTATCATCCCGGATCGTCCCGGATCGCCACGGATCCAAAACTGCCGTGTTGGCCTCCCGGAGCGTCAGGAACATTCCCGGACGTCCCACGACCTACACGGATTGACACGGAGCTACACGGCGGCTTAACAGGCCGGATCATCCCGGATATGACCGTGTTGATCCGGCATCTGTATGGGACTCGGGGTATAAGAATGTAATGCCATTTCCTTGTCTATCTTCCTAAACACACAAGCAAAAATTATTTTGCTTAAACTTTTCGAAAAATACCGTTTAACGATAAATATAGTTTCTCAACAATACAAAATAGCCGTTTTCATTTTTAATTATTACTATCATCACATGACATAATCTTGGACATGTTTACATTATTTACCAGATACAACGTTTCACAATAATTACGCAGAGTATTTACCAAAAAAGCAAGTAAACACCGTTATTTTCACATGTGGCCTTAGCAATATAATTAAACGTAACTACCGAATTACTACTGCGTTGAAGGTCATAATACTTTGGGAATCCCCTTGGCAGTGGGGCGTCTACGCAAAGCTCGATTAACAGAACGGAACGGCTCACAGGGCATAAGCTAGGACACCGTTGTCAGGTCGAGCAATGCGCATGCGTGGGAATAAGCTGTAATGCAGCATACGACGCTTACATGGTTAATTACTACAGATTATTTGAGGTATTTTGAGGAAGAATTGGTGGTGGTATAAATAAGAATTATGATAACTGATTAAGATACATGAGCCCGTATTATTAAACATCGAGGACAGGTATTCAGTTTAATAAAATTAAACAAGAAATATATATTATATATTTTAAAGATATTCGGCGTTTACCCAGATTTTGGAAATGAAGGTTGAACATGTACGTTTCTTTTATAAATTAAATTGGAAGCAAAGGTTTAATTTTTGTGGTTGCTGTTTTCAGTTGTTAGTCGCTTATCCTCCACACAAAATGTTTTGTATGTAGTGTATTGCATATTCATGTTCATTCGTGTGTTTACAGTTCATAAATGAATACAGAGTACATATCACATTTGGTTGCACTGACATAACCTAATACATGATGGTATTTGCATAATTTCAGACAAATAGGAAATATCCATCATATATATGTACACGGATGTTCAAACTGCATATTTGTGTACGTAGATATACACGATACAACGTCGGACCATATTGCGTCCTCACATGGCATACTATATATTTAATATTAGTTTGTTCTTCACGATTGAAATATCTCGTTTGCAAGTATTTCATTAAGACGCAGTTTCTTTATAAACATTCGAATCACACAATTTAAATCTCATTGCTTGAGTTAAATGAAAAATCTAACCGCGATACTTATCGATGTGTTATTAATAGCAAACGAATACAGGTTGGTAGGCTAGTCTAGCTTTCAGGGACGATTTTATGCAGGTCTACCGCGCAATGACCTTGAAATCCTGCGGCATTGACTGTTTAAATTTTAAAGAAAGTGCACACTGTTTGTTCTGCGCCGCTGCTTCATGCAAAATCCAATACTAGTAATTCAAAATGTTTGTAACTCAATAATAATTTATATAACATTCCTTTTCGTTAGTATATAAGGGTAGAGAACAACAAGCAAAATCAATAATAACATGATATAAACTATATAAGTACACATTATGGAATGTGAAAATAAATGTAAAAGATAATGTTGGAAAAAAGCGTAACGCAGATGATTACTTATTTAAATTTCTGCATACATTTTCTTGATTTCTTTTACATGTTCGTTATTTTCTAAAAGTATTGCTCATAAACGTCTATAGATGTAGTAGATGTAACTTAAAAATTCAATCAAAATCTTAAGTTTGTCGTAAAATTGATCGTAAGACAGAATTCATCCCTTCTGCAAAGAAGACAATCGCGATGCTCGTTGATTTTGTAAAGCTCAAGTCCGAGACTTCGACCCCTAAAGACAATGTTTTACCACTAAATCACACTTCCACACTAATTGCCACACAACTATACGATAATGCGCCACAGGGGATCCATAAACACATCGTTCAGCTGTTGTTTTTTTGGAAATGAACAAAAGTACAATAGTACGACGCACTGTTGTATAATTCGCTTGGAACCGTGTCTACAAAAACCTTTGCCATAATTATATCATGACAGAAATCAAGTCAATATCCTCTATTGATTCTGATAATGGGATGCATTAACCGACCTTGTTACCAATAGAGTCTCTGAATGATTTAACAGCAATTCCACGGGGAAAACATTAGTTGCTATTTACCCGTTGATATAGGCTTTATTTTTAGAACCAATCAACTAAATACGGCGTGGTTATACAACGAGGTTTGTTACCATGGTTATGTTTTATGGGAAATACAAGAATGTTAAACCTAAAGTTATTTCTGTTGTAAATGTTCTAGATAATCACAGTTATTTAAGAATTAATGTCATATGTCCATCACAGTTATTTAAGAATATGCCCGTTTAATGTATTTCAGTTTGAATGGCTTTGGATTTTTTTCTTCTAAATTTGTTTAGTGTTCAATTTGTGTTTGTATTTTGTTAAATCATAATATATTTCTAAATCGAGAATTTTAATGCTCTAGAAAAACATAATTTATTTGATCGATTTTGATCGATTAAATAGACTACCAGTAAATGTAGATTTATTTCATCCGACCTATATTCTCTATGATCGCTTGTTCGTATGTCCAGAAATATGATGAAAAACAATAACACTCATTCTATGATTGTACATTTATAACTCAACCTACTTCAATGTCTAATTAACAGACCGTCTTCATTAAAGTGTGCGCATAGTCAATTGCGTATCAAAGAGTAATATACCTTGTAATTCATAACTACAAAACTGTTTATAATGTACAAATGGCATTGTCTCCTATATAACATTTAATCATTTTAAATCGAATTTCCTTAAGGATCTTTTTTTATATTTCTAACAGATATGAAAGTTTTTATGATGTATATAATCGTTGAACACTTTTAGAATTGTTAGAGCCATCGTCTCTCGTAACGCTTTTAGAGTGATTTGTACACAAATATAATGATTTTGTACTGCTTTACAGTGTTTTATGTACACAAGTGAGCCGTTAATAAACTATTCTGTCTGTCTGCATGTACGTCCGCTTACCAGTCAAACTTTCATTTATTTGTAATTCTGTATATATGCAGTCCCGTTCACTGTAAGAAAATAAGCAGTCTTCACCAACAAAATGCTAAAATAGAGGAATTCCAGTCTACTTATACATTTAAAAGTCTGCCTTTACCGGTCTACAAAAAAATAGTCCATAGTGTTTACCTTTTTTCCCCTTTTTTATGTTGATTCGGTTAAGAAATGCTTAATACAATCATTGTTTTTAGACTGTCAATAAATAAGACAATTATGCAAACTTTAACTTTATTTATGTCCCAAGAACCTCAAAGTGACTCACATGCGGTTTATTTACTAATAAAACAAGCATACAAATAAATGCAAGTACGTATATCATAGGTGTGGTGTTAAAAAGTACATGTACAATTTAACAAGTTGCGAAAGTGCAACAACACATGTTAAGTCATGTTTGTAAAAGTTTGTGCAAACATCATATTAACACAAGTATGATAATTTGTTTAAATTTTAATCATTTTAAGCTCAGTTCATGCATAATATGACAATATGAGCAAACACTACACACAACCTTATCGGTAGATACACAATAGAAAGGGCTACATATTAACAGCAATTCTTTTTTTCATTTAAAGTGAGAGAATATTAACAGGTTATACAACACATACGAACAATATTTAAACATTGAGCATAGGGGAACAACAGACAATATTTAAATGCATAGAAAAACAAAAACAATTGTGTGACTTTTCCGTGTCAACTGTTAGTTTCCATATGTCACACTATATGTAAATACACATTTAAACAGTTTTGATAATCATTTGCTGACTCTGCTACGATAACAATGTCATCAGCGTACAGCAACACAAATAGGTTGAAACAAATTAACATATCGTTGTCGATTGATTGAATATGACATTTTAATCTGTCGACATATCTGCTTTTACCTAAATGGGAATGTCAAAAAGAATGAAAATAGTGTGGGAGACACATTGTTTCCTTGCCTTTTCCCAACTGAACATGAAAAATAGGTTGTTCTATCGCCATTTCATGCTACATTATTTTGCGTTATTGTACATGTACATAGTTTAAATTGTACATGTAGTTAAGAACTTTCCATTTAAACTGTACTGGCATTTCTTATACCGCAATGAAGACCTATTGCTCGTATCAAATGCATCTTTTAAATCGATAACTACACGAAATAATTGTTTTCTTTTTAGTTCTGATAATATTAATCAACGCGTATGAGACAAACATATAGTCAGCGTTTGACAAGTGTTTACAGAAGCCCGTCCCGTTTGATTCTTGCCAATAAGGTCATAGAAACTTGACCCTTTAATCACATAAGCGCGTACAAAACATAAATTGAACGTTATGCCAAGCAATTCAATGTTTCTTCACATTCACTCTATTCTTTTGTATCATGCACATGAACGGGCTTTTCACAAGTTCATGCCGTCCAAACTTAACTTGACACTTGTACACACCTACGTGCGATGAACGGGTAGCTTAGAAATTATGTAGGTAAATTGGTGAAATAAAAAGTTATAATACACCTTGTATGGGCAAACTATGGTAATGGTTAATTGTAGATCATATTCACGATACTAGCTCCACCGACGTATCGTATACCTAACGATTTCTATTAAATTCTCTATTGGCTTGAAATGGATATCATAACACAAAATATATCTCAAGACACGTTACATTTTTTACCTATACACGTTGCTTTTTTCTCGTTCAGAGCAGCAATAAATCAAAACAGACATAAGTGTCAGTAAATGATATTTCCATGTATTCATTTTACTTGCAATTTTCCAAAAGAGCACACTACTACCAGCATAATGTTTGTATCAATGAAATATACATCCGTTAAAACGAAAGAATTTCATAAAGAAAGTCTTTGTTGAAATGGGATGAATGAAAAAACGCACTTTACTGCCCTAACTTAAATTAAAACGACAGTTGTACAACAATACTGTTGATATAAATAAATATGCAAACACGTTTCAACGAAAATGATTCTCAAGTGTTTGTTCCAATAGAATCGACAACAAAATGAATCGTTGGCTCTATTTGCATCGTCGATAAGATAATTAGCACGCTTACCAACATACCTGGTATCATTGAAACATTGACAACGTTTGAAGACTTCTTCGTTGCTAAACTGGCAAACTGGTTTCTATCTTATCATAATTCTTAAGCAAAGATGGAGAAGTGTTAAAAATGACAAACAATATTTCTTAGCCAAAGTTGGAGAAGTTTTAAAATAGGCAAACCATATTTCCTGGCCAAAGATGGAGAAGTGTTAAACAGGCAAACCATATTCCTTGGCCAAAGATGGAGAAGTGTTAAAACAGGCAAACCATATTTCTTGGCCAAAGATGGAGAAGTGTTAAAACAGGCAAACCATATTTATTGGCCAAAGATTGAGAAGTGTTAAAACAGGCAAACCATATTTCTTGACCAAGATGGAGAAGTGTTAAAACAGGCAAACCATATTTATTTGCCAAAGATGGAGAAGTGTTAAAACAGGCAAACCATATTTCTTGGCCCAAATGGAGAAGTATAATTACCCGTTACCATATGTTTGGCTAAACACGGAGCATTGCAATTACTGACAATACTTATTTGTTTGCTAAAATGAGTTGTATGAGCACAATTGTGTTACCATGGGACGCAACGTACTCGTCTTCGATGAAATATTTTTGTTTTTACAAACAGGGTATACTATTTATATATGGCAAAATATCTCGTGTTTGATACACACACAATAAGTTTGCACTATGTAACTTGAGGTTTTAGGTAAATATAGTGGCACTGGCACGACGTTCTATGATGCTATAGTCGAAGATATATGCTCATATCTACAATTGTGTGAATCTTGCTTAAGATAATATCATCAACAGATAACTTCACAGCTAAATAAATATCAATCACAGAATGATAAGATATATTCTAACATAAGATGATATCTTCAGAGCATAAAGTTTACCTATGACAAGATGGTCCTGTATCCTGAAATGAATTACTGACAAGTCGGTCTTCTAATAGTTAAATACTAGTAAATGCCATGCCAACATTAAAATGCCATTTTAAACTTGTATCGCGCAAGTATTGCTGGTGGCTTGATTAACTCTATATTCACATTAATATAAAATATAAATCAACATGTGAATTTGTGAACTTGGGTATTTGGTGCAGTTTTCGACATAAGCAGAGTTTTGAGATACAAGTGGATTTCGTGGGCAGCCGTGTTCTACTGGCCCATGTCTGTTTGTACAAACATAAGGACCAGGCGAGAACCTTTCTATGACACGACCGTAAATCTGCATTGATATGTTCGTTAATCACCATTTGAAATAAAAATATTCAGAAAAATATTGAGAAAAGAATAAAAATTTATCATAGCTTCATATACTATAAATGTATGCGTTTTCTTACTACTTTTATTTTCANTAAATGAGAATTATAGTCAATCCAATCAATTATTAACAATGTAAACTGCATACCAATGAGAAAACCATCAGATAATTAGAAACTGTCCGAAAATTTGATATATATATTACATATATATTTCTTTGCCATGTGTTACATGTGGAATGATGGGCATATTGCCTTTTTTCCTGTATCTAGTTTTTTTGTGCTTATATTACATGTGTTGCCCTGTTTAATAGCAAACACCTTACGTGTATAAATAACACCTTCGCTCAATTTATATAAAATAAAGTTTGTATATAATATACGAGATGTATTTATTTCCAACAAGCAATCGCACCAAAGTTAACATGATTTATAAACACATTAACGGTTACCGACATTTTTTCATTCCGAATAAAGGCTTGTTTATTTTAAGACTAGTTGTTTACTGATCAGAAGATGAGGGATGAAGATCGGAACAAGTATGTGTTTGGTTTGATAGTATGGTATTATATTTTATAAACATATTTTAAATGTGCAATATGAACTCGGTATCCACTTGAAAAATTGTGCCGGTATTAAGAACAACCATTACAGTTTACACATCGATATGCCATCAAAATTGAAAATCAGCCACACTCTGTGAAGATCGGGCTTAATGCATGTGCGTAAAGGGTCGTCCCAGATTAGCATGTGCAGTCCGCACAGGCAAAACAGGGACGACACTTTCCGCTGTTATGGTATTTTTCGTTTAAAAGAAGTCTCTTCTTAGCGAAAATTCAGTTGAGAGGGAAAGTGCCTAGTCTGATTAGCCTGTGCGGACTGCACAGGCTAATCTGGGACAACACTTTACGCACATNTCCCCCCCCCCCCCACAGCACACGACCAAGACAAAATTTAAAAATATAGATCAGTTATAACCAAATTGCTGGAATTTGTAGCCATACTTCAAGGTAGGTGTCTTGGGACACACTCCGGGTCGTTACATAATGCATCAGTAGGCGTAGAAGGACGTCATAAACTTGGAAATACAGCCCCCATTATGGCTGGGCGATTGCGCAGGTTGGTCTGGAGCTACGCTGGCCGCACATGGAATAAGACTCATTTTTTTTTGCATGCGCCAGCTCATTCGTATGCCTGGTGTGGTATTTTTTCGGCGTAGCTGTATACGCCAGGTTTTCACCTTAGGATAACCTTTGTAAGCGACCAATCAATTCGAATATAAAATTTCCCGCCGGTTGGTCTGAATTTTTTCGCAGTAGAAAACGTGCAATCTACAAAAAGATTTCGCATTAACATTAATATGTTAATCCATCGACTTTCTATTTTTGGGAAGTAAAGGGTATGAAAATGGATACTACAGTTCGTTTAGCAACGATGTTAATTGCGTATTTAGCATGAAACAATTGTATCTCTTATAATAAGGTTTGAGAGATAGCGCAGTTTCACTCTCAATTCTCGATATCAATACTGAATGTGTGCCCCTTTATTTTGAGAAGAAAATTCAGCGCCAGAGTGTTTGTACTTATAGGCTGTGTTCTCATATTTGGTAATTACTACGATATTGCATTCTTGCATTCATAAATTTTAGATCATATAAGTATTGTTGTTCAGTAACCTAATAAACGCTTTGACGAAAATATTTAAAATTGTTTTCGAAATTGACCGTTAAACACGTACATGTTTAGAGCTTTAAACAAGCCGTCGTTCCAGCAGTGGAATTGTTACCTCACTTTAATTCATTGAATTCCANTAATTATATATTATTTTATATTATTGTATATTATTGTAAATATACGTAAATACATATCAATGATGTCTTGCACAAGTGTTCTAAAGCTCAAAACTACTGCAAAAGTTTTGGTAGAAGCTTTTAAACTTAGATCTGAGAAAGTAAATCGTTTAGCTGCTGTACAATTGAATGTTTATACATATGCATGTATTACATAGTCTTACATGTTATTTGTTATTATGCAAACGTTTTTTGATTGTCATATTTGTTTACCCTTGAATATGTTATACTGTATGATTCCCTGGCCGGATTGCCAATGAACTATAAATGAATGAATGCATATATTATTGTAGATCGGAGGTTGAGGAGGAAACTATCATTGCATTTCCCAACAGATGTATGAGGTTACTGGTTCACATGTGTAAATAATTTATAACACCATCGTACGTCCAATAAGCAAGTCGTTTGCAAACATCCAATAATTGGGGTATGTGCTGCGGTTTACCTGACGTTGACCTGCTCGTCGATGCATATTTTATATGATTCGCGCTCTGAGAAAATTGGGTGTAATGCATGTACGTAAAGTGTCGTCATTGATTAGCCTGTGCAGTCCGCACAGTCTAATCAGGGACGACACTTTCCGTCTAAACTGGAGTTTTGCTTAGAAGAGAATTTTTTAAGTGTCGTCCCTGATTAGCCTGTGCGGACTGCACATGCTTATCCGGGACGACACTTTATGCACATGCATTAAGCCACCCGTTTCATAGAGCGAGGCTTATATCCAAGTGCGCTGTTTGTAAATACAGTAACGTACACACTGATCTGACTTACATTACCGATGTGAAGCCAATGTGGTAACATTCGGGATGTATCGACACGTACTTTTATTTTACCACGACTGCGAAACTGAATTACAAATATGAAGCAATCCATATTTTGATATAAATATTGATCATTATGGGGTTATGGTCCGGTTAGCGCAGTGGTTGGTACATGTGCTTCTCACCTAGAGATCCGGGTTCAAGCCCCGCTCCCGGAGAATGTGAGTTTGATTAGTGGTCACCATACCGGACAGGTGGGTTTTCTTCCGAGTACTCCGGCTTCACCTCACGACACAAGACCAAACCACAATTGAATATCTTTCAGTAAAAACCAAACCATCTGGATTCACCCAAGCACTTCATTACTTTTTAGAAAATCGCAGGAATACATTTGACGGACGTACGGACAGACAGATACAAATTACGGACGGTGTGTTAACCTATAATGCCCTCCGATGCAAAAGGTATAGGACTAAAACAAATATGACGTCTCTTTCTGCTGAATTGCATAATACTGTATTTAGCATTCATCCGTCGATACTAAATAATTACGGATCTGTTTTTTAACCTTAATTAATGACATTTCAAGGTCATACACTTTTATTTATAAATGCAGGCGTGACATATAGTAAAATATTGAGGGATTTTTGTGCGCGTTTTATTATTATTTTATTGCACATAAACACCGTGTTGTCTAGTCGTGTTGAATGATGACGACTTAAAGGGGTTGTTAATTTCAAAAAAAAAATATAAAGCGACAAGTTTTTGAGCCTGTTTGTATAAACAGAACTATGCTTACTCTATGGTAATAGGCATCGAACTTAGTACTGCAAACATGGAACAAATTTTATCTTCACAAGCTTTGTGGTATGCCGGTAGGAAGAGCATACGTCTACTAAAATATTTAATTTATTTAACGCACCTGAAGGGCGAGGTCAAATATGAGCATACCGTAACAGTACGATATTCCATGTTTTATACCATGTTTAGCAACCGAGGTATCGATATTTAGTGTTATTTCACGTTGAAATTGCACGATTTGCTTCAACACACCAATTATACTGCAGCTTTTGAACTTCGTTTATAAATTGGCGTACGTCTTGGGTATATTCACTTAAATTTTATACAGTATAAATACACAAATAATCATATAAATATTTCGTACATTTATGGAATGATTAAACTAACATTATGTCCATTTAAGATTGCAGCGTTTGAACTTTGTTTATAAATTGGAGCACGTGTTGTTTATATAAACTTTAATGTTATACAATGTAAGTGCAAAATAATCAGATAAATAGTTCGTATAATTATGGAGTGATTAAACAAACATTATTTCCATTTTAGATGCGCAACCGCAGTCGGGGCTTTACATGTAGTGGATCGAGAAGACTGAACACTTGACAACGCGTAAAGTACATTTGTGAATGGTCCGTTATGAGGCAACCAACGATGCATGGTAATCGCAACAACATGGGGGAAATTATGGGGTCAGTGATGAATCAGCAATATCCGAGTTTCAGAGAAATGACGATTATGTTTTGTTTAGTGTATTTGTTTTTTTATTTCGTTTACAGGTCACATTCCGGGACAACGACATTTCTCGTCACTGCATGGTCGCGACGTGACATTTATATGATTTAATTTCTCGGGGAATTCCCGGCTTTTAGTTGTATCATATTAATAACTGATTCCAAGAATAAAAGAATCGTTTCATTTGTTACATTATATTTCATATATACACGCACATAGGCATGCTCCGGGGCATTGACATTTCTCGTCACTGCATGGTCGCGACGTGACATTTATTTGGTTTTATTTCTCGGGAAATTCACGGCTTATAGTTGTATTCTATTAATAACTGATTCCAAGAATAAAAGAATCGCTTCATTTATTACGTTATATTGCATGTAGATACACAGATAGGCATGCACGCGCGCGGTTGAGCAGGCTGATATAGGGTTACGCTGAGGAATATGGCAAAAGATTAGCATTTTATTAGGTACGAACAACTAGCTGTCAGCGATGGGTGTCGCGCTGTTTGGCCAGCGCTATATAATTCATGCATGAACATTTTATGTCTATAGGTTACATTTAAAAATACTAGTGTATTGCACGAAAATAACGTCTATTATTTATGAAAATGATATTTAACGAAAAGACATTCTAGAATTTGGTCAATGTTTGTTGTCGATGTCACGTAGAAAAGCGGAAGTATGATTGTTGGACTGATCCGCTATACAGGAACCATCCTTTGTTTGTAAACGAAACAGTTCTCCGAATGGGTGTGTGAAAAAAAAACGCAAGTACAATTTCAAATCCAATTAGTTGCCAATATGTTGACCAATCATCGATCCACACGTTCGCGTCGCGCGTACGCACCTGTGAAAACGCAACGCAAAAAAAACAAACTACGAATACAAACAAAATTCATTCCTTAATTCATGTTCACGCAGTCAGTATCCGTAAAACAGGTCAGTTAAATAAACACAAGTATTGTATCTGACTTAGTGGTAGTAGGAGTAACTCATGAATGTGTTACACAATGCAACCCGAACGTGTTTACTGTTAAAAGTAAACTATTTGCGCGACCTCACGTCTCTCAATTTTACATACATGTAATTACAAAATCTGATGTTAACTATTTGATATCCATTTTTTCTTGCCGCTGTTTAAAGCTATTATTCCTTCTCTGCTGCGCTTTATGAAACATATTTTTATCAAAACAAGCAATACTATCGTCCCGGTTTTAAAGGTCACATATAAACACTGAATTCAATTTAAATGCAGAAAATATTATTGAACTGGCGTTGACCAGGAAAATAGTTGCATCCGCATTTATTTTGAATAAATACTTCAAAATGAGCGATAAACCAGTATTTTTAATACTTTTTTTTACAATAAACGCAATAAACTATCGTCCGGGTTTCCAAGGTCAGACACAAATTGAATTCAATTAAAATGCAGAAAAGATTATTGAACCGGCGTCGAACAGAAAAATAGTTGCATCCGCATTTATTTTAAATAAATACTTTAAAATGAGCGATAAACCAGTATGTTTTGCACAGTCCCGGATTACCCATTAGGCAGTGTAGGCAACTGCCTATGGGGCCGCGACTTTTCGGCGCCCGTGCGACCGTGATAAATAGTTAAATACGTAATTATACAGACTGCAGCGATTGTTTTCTTGAGTGCTCAATCTATTAATTATAATTGGCATTACGGTATTGTAATGACATTTTATACCTATAATACATTGTCACAGTTTAGAGTAAAATCGACTGGGAACTGGCGGTCTAGTAGGCACTAGGATGACTAGTGGCCTGGGGCGTGGGTGTCAAATGTGTTACTGCCTACACGGTGCTAATCAGGCACTAGCTTTTCATTAATATTTCGAACCTTTTTGTTGAAAAAAAAATTACCAGTGGGAATCATACATACATGGAGAGACTCTTATATTCAACTGTCGATTGGTGATTTTAAAATTTGCAATAACCATATTTAAGCACAGAGTTTTTTTATTTTATATATTTAACTTTTTAAATATGTGAACTTATTAAATGACATTGTTTATCAGCCACCGATAGAAACCCGCCTATATAAAGCTAGCGATTTCTCATATGGGTTATCGTGACCCTGTTTATGTTAAACGTTTTGTTTATGTTTATGCACTACGGCGGAGATGTATAATGGATCTGTCGCTTTAATATGACCTTGACCACGACCTTGTACCTATTCGAGACAGACGATCGCGTGCGATTGTCGAGCAACATTCGCCGACAATTTGTAAGATACATTTTTACTGAAGTTTGATGTTTTGGTGCAAATTATTTTACTGTCATTCAAAGCGTTTAAAGGATTTTTAACAATGGCTAGTATAACTAATAAGCGAAACGAACACTACTGACATTATTCGAATATTCGATGAAGGAATCACTGCAAAGATGTTAATGCAGATAAATCGTTGAAATCCCTACCAAGAGCTTTTTAAATTAAGAATACTTCAACTATACGAGTATGCATCACACATATTCACACATATTTGTTTTTCAGGTTTGCATCAGCTGCTTCTATAACTGTTATAATGAAACACATATCCTCATTTACTCACATGTTTGTGCCGCCCGACTAGTCAGTCAGTGTAGATATAGTTAAGCCTCGCTCTGGGAAAACCGGGCTTAATGCAAGTTCGTAAAGTGTCTTCCCATATTAGCCTGAGCAGTCCGCATAGGCTCATAAGGGACGACACTTTCCGCATTGACTGGATTTTCGTTTAGAAGATACTTCCTGTAAACGAAATAATTCATTCAAGCGGAAAATGAAGTCCCTGATAAGCCTGTGTGGACTGTCTGGCTAATCTGGGACGGCACTTGCATTAAGCCCCATTTTCACAAAGCAATGCGCAGTTGTTACTTTTCTTGGCTGCGTTAGATTCGCTGGCGTCGGTCAATTTTTTTGGCACCGCTCTTTTTTGTAATTGCACTCCTCTTTTATTCAGTTTTGCACTCCGCTTTTATTCTATCTCGTGGCCACGACATAGCTAACTCGTGGCCACGAGTTAGTAAGTCTTGGCCTCGAGATACTAAGTCGAGGCAACGAGATAGAAAAAATGAGGAGTGCAATTTAAAAAAACAGGAGTGAATGTCAACTCTATGCCACCGTACATATGTCCAGACCTTGACTTATTATGGGTTTGAAATGTTTCTAATTGAATGAAAACAAGTTTAATTGTCTGCAAAATTGATCATTGTATACATGGTTTGCCGTCAATAATGTCAAAGAAAATAAAAAGATTTTCAATCGTATATAAATGAGCCTCGCTCTGCGAAAATGGAGTTAAATGCATGTGCGTTAAGTGTCGTCCGCAAAGGCTAATCAGGGACAAGACTTTCCGCTTTTATTGCATTTTTCGTTTAAAGGAAGATTATATTTTTCGTTTACATAAACTCTCTTCGTAGCAAAAATCCTGTTTAGGCGGAAAGTGTCGTCCCTGTTTAGCCTGTGCGCACTGCACAGGCTAATCTGGGACGACACTTTACGCGCATGAATTAAATCCCTTTTTAACAGAGCGAGGCTCAATAACTGATAATGAATCGACCATCATCAGGTGGTGTGTTTGATACGAGCTTCACTCGGCACCATTCATATCTCTGCACGGAGATTGGTTGGACATTTGGCAGTGGTTACGTATGTGTTATTTAACATATGAAACGTGTTCCTTCAATTACATCGTTCAAGTAAAAAAAAAACACAGTGAGATTGTACACAAAACAACACCTGTAATAGACCTATAGAAAAGTGCAACACGTAGAAGCTTGCATCAGCGAGATACGGAATACCATTAGGGTTATCGTAGTTACACATTAAAATCCAGAGGGCGACAAAACGACAACGCGATAGTACGATGGCGACAATGCGATAATACGATGACGACAGTGCCACAATACGATGGTATTCCGTAGCGAGTAGGCATTTTTGTCCAGGTAGTTTCTTTATATTGATTCTTGTAGGGAAGTGCTCAAAGTTCAAGTTTTCGAGGGTGGAGAGGCTGCATGCTGCACGTTACCATGGCTACCTAGATGACTTCGAAAAAGAGTGCTAGTTTATAAGTCGCACTTTGACACGTTGTACTGTCGTACGTATTTAATATCGGTGGTTTGATTTGTATAAACATGTTATCGAAATAAATGTACAAAAGACATCGTTTGAACAAGGTCGATCAAGGTACTCGAATGTCAAGGTCACTTTAGGAATAAATATAAGTGTTGGATTAAATGTAGTGTACCTCAAAGTATTAAATAATATATGGAGCCATATGCTGTGGTGTATACTTCTACAAAGTAAAATCAATCTTCTCTTCTTAATATGTCAATCGATTAAAATACTTAATTTTGTAATATGCATGTTTATTGTGTTAGTGCGGAAAGAAAAAAACACTATGAATGACAAAATACTCAAAACAATACGTCAGTTGAACTATTGTTACAAATAGGTGTCTATCTATTCAAACATATCAACGTTATGTTCAACGATTTTATAAACGTATGCTTTAGAAACAACGGTCGGTTTAAAAAGAACACAACTAATTGTTTTAGATTGCTGATGTTTTGCTGCACTTTAAGCTTCAGGCACGTATGCCATAGTCGCGCAACGGAAGAATTGTTAAACAGGAAAAAAACGTTCCCGTTTCAATACAGAAAGCTGACATGTTCTCAACCGTGTTTATGAAGGTTCTGAAGGGTGTTATTTGATACAAAGTTGTCGGCAGCTCTCCGTAATATCATGTTTATGTCATTTAATAAACCACGTAACGCTTTTGTTATTTGACACCGTTGAATGTGCAGAATGCATTTGTCAACCGCTCAGTTCATTAAAGTCTTCCAAGGCCTACAATCAAACAAATGCGAAGACCACAACGCAGTTAATTTAAGTTATTTGATCTGGCACTTCAAAATTTCATATCAAAGCCATTTAGAATAAACATAGTAGAATAAATAATATCAGAGGGAGTGCAATAAATGTTTGGGCGTGTACTTGTCACCAACGCTAACATGAAATCATGCAGGTGCAATCCGTCCAACAGATATCAATAAATTAGGCTTCACAACAGGCGAACGTGATTTTACTAATGATGTTAAAGACCATCAGACACGAAGCGTTACCTTAGACATTATTCATGATATTCGATAGAGAAAGTTTTATTCTTAATAGTGTTTGAGATAAAATGAGTCCCCACGCATGCGCATTTATACTTGATATTTATTAATGCAACTTTAACTTAAAGGAGCGTGCTGACACTTTCAATTTTCTATCGTTTCTCTTAGGCAAATTTGACTCCAGGCAACATTTGATTGACAGTGTGTTTAAACGTTAAATTGTCATCAAAAGAACATACCAGAATGTGTTTGAAATCCAAGAGTATAACAGCAGTAAATTGTCATCTCACTCAATGTCATTGGTGAATGTCGTGCATGTCTGAACCAGTATGTAATGGTCATTCAACTGTATGTAAGTTTGTGATTGTCGTGCATGTATATACCCGTATATAATGGTCATCCAACTGTATGTCAGTTTGTGATTGTCGTGTATGTATATGCCAGTATGTAATGGTCATCCAACTGTATGTCAGTTTGTGATTGCCATGCATGTATATACCAGTATGTAATGGTCATTCAACTGTGTGCCAGTGTGTGATTGTCCACCACGTATTTCATTATCCGATTGTCTTTTTGTCTTGCAATATATACCGTTGTAGTATTTTCGTACAATATTATACCAGTATGTCATCCATTTATATCATAAAAGAGACAGCTATCGAAGAGTTCACAAAAATATGATTGCATATTAAGTTAATTGCTTTTGCAACGATGTGATTTTCTCAAAGGCTTAACCTTGATAATTTTAATTGCTACCCAGCCTTACAACAAATGCAATATATCCCCCACGAGAAAAACAACTCTGATTGATGAGCTCATATACAATTTAACTGTTATAATATAATTGAGGCGAGCTCTTACAAAAGGTGGGTTAATGCATGTACGTTAAGTGTCGTCCCAGATTAGCCTGTGCAGTCCGCATACCCCTATATACATTCACATATTATATATAGTAAACACATGTATATTGTATATATAACTATAGAAGTCCACTTTGAGTGCATACTTCGGTCTGGGATGGGGCAAAGTAGGTGAAAAACCATAAAAAATTCGTTCTTAGTGGACAGCCAACTCTTGTACGTAGTTGATAATTTGACCGTAAAAATGATCCGGGGTGGGATCCCATTGACCCCTTATAACTGTTGAAGGGGAAGATATATCTTAAAACGGACTTCGGATTCATGCTCAGCGTGCTATCTTAACCCAAGAAACCGAGTTTGAATCCCGACCTGGAACATCGACATCAGGGTTAAAAAAATCATCCTGATGGTGAAACCCTGCCAACAGCCCCTAACTTGGTATTCTAAGTTAGGATTCATCGCTTAGCACGAATCTGAAGTCCGTTTTGAGATATATCAAGCCCTTACAAAGATATTAGGGTCAACAGGGAGCCACCCCCTTGCCATTTTTACTGTCGAAAATATATACTCAAACCCGATGGACAGATGGTTCTTTTTTCGGTTAAATGACACCGCTGAGCACGAATCAGATACTTAGTAACCGTTTTCGGCTATCTCTAACCTGATTATCATATGCAGCAGATCCATGCGTAAGCGGTATTGCATTGTACACAAAGATAAATAACAACAACCAAGTGTCTGCACTGCATTTTTGTGTTTGAAAAATCTTTTCGCTTAGCTCAAGGCACTTTTGTTTAAAAAAAATCTTTTCGCTTAGCTCAAGGCGATATTGATAACAACAAGTGACTGTCTGTCTAATATTGCACTACTTAGTGCAATAAATTTTATTTTGCAGACAGACAAAAATCCTGGGTAGAAAATATAACCAGTACTTATCAAAAATGCATATAAAATAAATGTCAGTCAGTCCGTCAGTCAGTCAGAATAAAAAAAAACACGTGATGTCCGTCAGTCAGCACAGGGGCGGTCGGGGACGTGGTAGCAGGCCCCGCCGGCACCCTTGCTTGGTTAATTGGTCGGTCAATCAGAGGCGTCGTGTCGGCTCCGCGGTCGCGGAACCCGCACCCTAGAAGTTAAGTTAGTAAGTCAGTCATTTAGTTAGTCAGTCAGTTGTTAGGTCTGTCGTTTAATAGTAAAACAGTTCAATACATCCCATAAACATTTTTTTTTGTTAACAATGTTTCTCAGTTTCTCTCGGACCTGGGAGTTCGAGAGACGCAGCCAGCGGTCCTCCCCCCCCCCCCNAGTAGCAGTGGGAGCAGTGGGAGGACATGGAGGCCCAGCAGGAGATGGAGGAAGCGGCGGTAAGTTTGAAACTTATAAATATATATATATAAATATATAAGTTTCAAACTTACCGCCGCTTCCTCCATCTCCTGCTGGGCCTCCATGTCCTCCCACTCCTCCCACTGCTGGTTGCGCTCTATTGTAAGTCTGGTTGGTGGAGGTCCACTGACCGGCCCCGGGTAAATTGTCGGTGCCGAGAACAGACCGGCTCTTGGTTGCACTTCCTGCGGAAATTGAACAGAACATGTGTAATGAGATATATAAAATGTATAAGTATCGAGATAGAAACATATATGCATTGCTGAAGATGTATTTCTTAAGTTTTAAGGTTACCTTCTTCTCCATGGGAGCGTCGGTAGTGGGGCTGCTGGGGCTGGCAGTGGTGGCGAGGCAGTAGTCGCAGTGACAGTGGCCAACCCCCTAACCATAGCCATCGGAAGTCGTTTTAATACCACCCTACAAGTGGTCAGGTGTGGATAAGCTGTGAGGGTGTGACGTTCTCTGGTGGCAGCCGGGTTCGGTGTTAGAGTGGAGATATCTGGCAGCTGACTTGCTGATGAAGTAGCCGCTCTGATGGCAGAAGGGATGGGTGTCAGGAGGGAGATATGGGGCGGCTGACGTGCCGAGCACATACCGGCTCTGGTGGCAGACGGTGTCTGCACTTACTGCGGAAATAGAACAAAACGTGTGTAAACACATATGTAAAATGTATAAGTATGGAGAGATAAACGTATACCCAGCCTTGCAAACGTAAGGTTACCTTCTGCTCGACGGGAGCGCCTGAAGCTGGGCTGCTGGGGCTGGTTCTGCGGCTTCTGGGGGCCGCTTCGTCGCAGTCATCGGCGGCTAAAGTCGGGCTACTGGGGCTGGTTGCTGTGGCGGTGGCGCCATACCTCCCCTTCCTGTCTTGTCGCAGCCACAGGTAGGTCTTCTGCGTAGTGTTTCTACAATTGAACGAATATAGATTGTTAACGTTCGTATATGCTCGGCATTGATATGTTGAGTTTGCTGTACGTGAACGAATGCTTGAAAGTTCATCTCACATCAACTTACCGCTGGTCGGCGACGTCATAGTGCTGGTCTGCCGTGGTGCGTCGGTGGCAAAACATATTTGCCACCTCGTCTGCCTTCCCGGCGTCCACCTGTCGCGCCTGCACTGTCAGCATTTCCGGTTTAGCGTGAGGCTTAACTGGAAACTTTTGTGCTTTGCCGCTAGGCCCGATCTGAAGAATATCGACATTGAGTATGGCACGTGTGATTGTCATAAGCATCCATTATACGTCTTATCATAGAAAGATATCATCATCAATCCAGAAGGTGAAAACTAACTTCGCCCATGCTGACTCAAGCCACTTGTTTGTGTGGCTCTGTGTGAGGTTGGGGTTGTTGGAACCGCGCCCGAAGACCTGGCAGTCACTGCGATCCTGTACGTTAGGGAAGTACACACGTGCCACCAAGTCAGTGAAGCGACGCATCAACTCCATCTCGTTGCGCCTAAGATGGAAGTAGGCGAAGTGCCCGCACTTGGAGGTCTTGTGGTTGTCCAGGCTGACAGAGAAGTGCAGGCCGCCACGGAACGGCTGCGCCCGTTGCACGTGCTTGAACTGCAATGCAAAGCGCCAATGTGTCGATATGCATGGCGGTGACTATTATACCCCACTATTTATAAGTGTTGTATAACACTGCAGCATTAACCACCAATACATGTACCGCTTGTATATTGATCAATGAATGAATGGGTTAAAGGTGTGAAACGGAAGTACATACTCGGAGTGCAACAAACTCCCCGGCGCGGGAGCCGTTGGGCACGGTCATCAGTAATATTATTATTCCTCTTATGCTGGACAAGTATTCTGATTGCCGGCGCTGGAAGCCCTCCAGACAGTCTTTAAAGTAGTCTGTTGACTCCAGTTCGGCCTCAAGGTCGACGTCGGTTGGTATTTCCGAGGTTTCCTTGACGCGCGGCTCCACGGTGCGTCTAACGGCCGCCTTCTTTGTTGACGCCGCGCATCCTTTGAGCTTGCGAACGGCCTGTTAAAGTACATATCAATTAGATTGTGTCAAAAAGCAATGCACATACGCTACAAAAAATAACTGCATAGTTATTGTCTATGCTGTAATATATGCATATGTGTTTACTTTGTCAGCGTAACCGACTGCCAACAGCCGCTCGTTCTGGGCCTACCGCAGGAACTTCACGGTGGAGCCAAGATTGCTCCTGACGGTTTCTGGCTGGTGCTGCATCTGAAAATATCCGTCTGCTATTTGCAGATGGTCCTTCCACTGCACTATGCTATCGAGGGAGCCGCCATCCTGGTAGCCTGCCAGGGCGAGGAACCGGTTAAGCTTCATACTTTCCTCTGCCACCTTGGGGGCTTCCAGTTCGCCACCGCATCTGGAGGACAGGTTCCGGGACCAGGCCTCTACTACGGAGACTGAAAGAGATATATAATGGACCAACACTTGTACAATACTTGGCGTTGGTAAGCAATATCAACGGTCACTAGTCGTTATACTTACAGCTTCGTTGGCCCTTCATCACACATGCGCTGACTTGTAGACCGATGCAGTATTCTCTGGTGAGGAACTGAGCCTCCTCCTCCTCCGACGAGTCACTGGAGTCCTGGTCACTTGCGGTGGCGGTTGCCGTGGCGGTTGCGGTGGCGGTCGCCGATATCCCCTGAGGTATCCCCTTCTTCGTCACCTGGAGTGTGTACAGTGAAGTATGTTCAAAAGCAACACATAGAACTAGACTCGTGCATTGCCATATAGTTTGTATAACATACATGATATAGGCCAGCTGAGACACCTACCTTTTCAAACGCCTCGTGAGGGACAGCGTACTCGACGCTGCCGAATGTACTGCCGTGAGACAAAGACATCAGATGCGGCCCTCGTCTAATCACGGTGGTGCCGCACTCGCAGCGCCAGTAGGCGCGGCCGCTCCTGCTGCTTTTGCCCATACTTCTGGTAGCCTTGGCCGAAGAAGTGGTTTGGCGGATCTCCGCGCCAGACATCCCGAGCTGTGAGCGGAGGTGGTCGTTGAGCCTAATCAGGAAAACCTTGATCCCCTTCTCCCTCACACACACGGGACACACCCTGGGCTTAGACTTATTCTTCTTACTCACTGGGCTTGTTGACATTTTCACTGATCAGCAAGTCTGCGAGAGATGCGCCCTCAATAACCAAATTGCGCACCTTCTCACGGATTTGCTGATCCGTGAGTCTGGCCATCGCAGCTGTACGCATAGTGCGTACAGCTACAAAAGACAGTTCTACCCGTGTTGGCCGACTGTTACATATCGTTCGCGAAGACCTCGCAAATCTCGCGAGTCACGGCTGATGTCACTCTCTTCCCGTGGGTCCGTGCCCGCGACGAGGACGATGGTTCTATGGCCTGGACCTCCTCGTCACTGGAGGACAGGCGTAGGGTTTTTTACGGTAAAAACATGTTGTCCTCGGTCCAGTCAGTGGAGACGTCTAGGTCGCTAGAGAAGGTTGATGCCCAAGACCCTCTGTCATCGTCGGACGTCAGGGGGACGTTGTCTGGGTCTGGATTAAGAACGCAGACAGACGCGGCGGCCTGGTCAATACAGCGAAAGCGCTGGTATGTGTTCTTGGAGGTTGATCTGAAAAGGAACAAATGTAAAACGCCATTTTATAATTGTAAACTTTAGTACTAATAGACATCAATAGCTAAACATTGGTGAACGTGAAGTTATATGACAACACAAATGTCAGCTAATATTACAGCAACTTACCGCTGCTGGGCCGACTGCCGGAAAGCCGCTAAGAATGCTTCCGAAGACCAGGGTCCGGCTAGCCCTTTCTTTGGAAGAAACGCCATACGCTGCCTGATCGCCGCATACACCTCTTCCGATGGCGGAAAGCAGGGCCACCGGGATGCTGGGGGTAACGTCTGTCGCGAAGGCTGGGGTGTGGCTGGGGTTGAAGTCGGGGAAGGCGCCGGCGAAGGCGCCAGCGAAGGCGCCTGCTCAACAGCCGGCGGAAGCGGAGGCTGTGGTGAGGCTGCAGGTGCCGGCGACCAAGGCGCCAGCGAAGGTGCCTGCTCAACAGCCAGCGGAAGCGGAAGCTGGAGTGAGGCTGCAGGTTCCGGCGAAAAAGGCGCCGCCAAAGGCGCCTGCTCAACAGCCGGCGGAAGAGGAGGAAACAGAAACGAAGACGAAGAGGAGGCGCCGGATGAGGACCCGTACCCGGTCCCTGACCCGGAGGTGGACCCGGATGTGGATCCGGAGAAAGAACTGTACGCCAACGCCATGCGGTGGCGGTGGCAGGGTGCTTCCGTGCCTTCATCTGAAAAGTTTATCATGGCGTTTAAGTGAACGTGTTATAAACAATTGCATCAAAGTGTTTATAATGTTGAAACGGGGGATCTCTGGGACAGGCAGCCCCCTCTTTTTAACTGGGCTAGTTGACATTTTCTGAAGTGAAAGTAAGACAGTTTAAGCAATAAAGGTCAAGTGGCAGTGTACAGTGGCAGTCTTAGATGACCTTCATAAAGGTCAAGTGACCCCTACATTAGGGGGCACCGTTGGAAAGGTCTGGCCAAGCCCGACCAGGAACAGTTTGAATTTTGGGGATCGGACTTTCCGTTCATGAGGTATGCTCTTGGCGCATACCAACTGTCCAAAAACTGGTACGCAACACCATACTTTCTGCATGCCCTTCGAAAACACATCGCGAAAATTAATATTTCTCGCAATACTCACCCTAAACCCTGCAACATGAAAAGTTCACATGTGAAAACAATATAACAATTCATTCATTGGCAGTTTACATATGTCTGTACTCACGATCTCGCTGCAAATCACATAGATAACATAGAAAAACACTTCAAAAATTCGCGCTGCTTCCACTTAATACTATAGCATGTCTTTGTTTACATTAAACCGGTTACATGACAGTAAACTGGTAGCGGTTACATTATTACTGTGCTCTTAAGGTTTTTCTTGCCTTATATTCTTGAAACTTGTCACAATTATTAATATATGTATGCCGTACGGGGAAAAAAAATACTTTGACCTAAATATTGGCCCGGGGGTATGCTCTTGGGGATCAAAGTGACCTACCATCGGGCGCTGAATCCATTTTTTTACCTTAATACAATGTACTTTTCTATTTTTCTTATGTTTACACCTGGAATATTTGGTATATTTAGAAAGGTGTTGGCCCGAGGTTAAGCTCGAGGGTCGGCCCGGGTGTAAGGGAGGGTAATTAAGCGGGCCACGTGCGTTCTTAAGGTGGTTTTTGGGCCTAAAAAGGCCATTTTGAGAACATCTTGTGAGTTTTTCTCGAAATCTATTTATATGTAATATTATTTAAGTAGGTGTTGGTCAATTTTAAATTAAATCGAAAAAAATATTCAAGAAAAGTTGAAAAATGTTTGATAGGGGTTAAAAAAACGGATTTTTTTTTTATAAAATTGCATTGTTTGTTAGCCAGTTTCCTATTGAAATATTCTGTGAGGCTTGTCAAAGGTGTCTGAAAGCTATATTTTTCCCTAAGTACAACGTACCACGTACACATTGATGTGCAAATTGGGGTATAGCTGTGCCCCGGGGTCGAAATAGGGTGTGTCAAAGTGGGTAACCTCGTCAAAAATCAGATATATTGAGCCTCTATGTGTAAAGTTAAATTCGTTAACGGCTAAAGATATCCAAAAACTAGCACCGGATTCGTGGCCAGGGACTCTTTGTCACATAGATTTGACTATCTTATTAATTTATTTCGAGTTTTTTTTGTTTTTTTTTTAAATATTATAGCTCTATATACATTCACATATAATGTATAGTAAACACATGCATATTGTATATACAACTATAGAAGTCAACTTTGAGTGTATACTTCGGTCTGGGATGGGGCAAAGTAGTTGAAAAACCATAAAAAAGTCGTTCTAAGTGGACGGCCAACTTTTGCACGTAGTTGATAATTTTACCGTAAAAATGGGTGGGCTCCCATTGACCCCTTATAACTTTTGAAGGGGACGATATATCTTAAAACGGACTTCAGATTCGTGCTCAGCGTTGTATTCTTACACAAGAAACCGAGTTTGAATCCCGACCGAATTAGTTAACTTGTGGCCACGAGTTAGTCAGCCTATCAATGTTTTAGGCATAGAGGTGACATTCACTCCTCTTTTTTTTAAATTGCACTCCTCTTTTTTTCTATCTCGTGGCCTCGACTTACTAACTCGTTTATGAAGTTTTGCACTCCTCTTTTTTCTATCTCGTTGCAACGACATAGCTTACTTGTGGCCACGAGTTTCTTAGTCGTGGCCTCGAGAAACTAAGTTGAGGCCACGAGATACTAAGTTGAGGCCTCGAGATACTAAGTTGAGGCCACGAGATACTAAGTTGAGGCCTCGAGATACTAAGTTGAGGCCTCGAGAGACTAAGTTGAGGCCTCGAGATACTAAGTCGTGGCCTCGAGATACTAAGTCGTGGCCTCGAGATACTAAGTTGAGGCCTCGAGATACTAAGTTGAGGCCTCGAGATACTAAGTCGTGGCCTCGAGATACTAAGTTGAGGCCACGAGATAGAATAACGAGGAGTGCAACTTACAAAAAGAGGAGTGAATGTCACCGCTATGCCACCGAATTGAGGCGACCTACCTACCTATTATTTTTGGAGATGTTGGTCAAACCATGCAAGTTAATTTTAAAATGAACCTTATAACTATTTTCGTTGGTCCGATGTAACTTAATGGATGTTGCGGCGGTTTATTTAACCGATGATATTTTATATCAACTTCTGAAGCTATTATCACAGCCCAATATTTTTGTTATCAGAATTATCACAAATGACCGAGTTTGTTCATACTAGGTACAAAGGTCAGTGGTTCGACCCCAGATGCGGTTACTTGTTTTTACTTCCTTTTTTCTTTCTTTTATTTCATTTTTGTTTTTTTACTGGAACTCTTAAGTCCTGTTGTTTACATTAATCAATTTAAAGCATTTTATCACAAACTTCAAAACATGCCGAAATCTGTTAACAAGTCCCTGTTATTGATGATTAAGGTCGAGTTCGATAATGTATGTTCTTATGTTTGTGAGTAAATATTGTATTATTGTGGTATTTTTTGTGTAAGCTGTTGAGATCCCAGTTAAGATTGTAAACAATTTCTAATGTTTATGCATATCTGTGATCCCAGTTAAGATTGTAAACAATTTATAATGTGTATGCATATCTCTAACAATCTATGTACCGGTACTTGGGTTATGCCTAATTGCTGCATTTTATGAAATTTGACATAGACAGTAGGGATTGTTAAACAAACAAGGCTTGTCACCATAGAATGACATATGCCCCCTTTTTCCACATTTGTGTAACCCTAAACGCTAAGTGTTTTTCCACATTTTTCGAAACCTCAACGCAAAGTGTGACGGAATTTCAGACTGACAGACAGGCAGACGGACAGTGCGATCACTATATGCCCACCTTCGGGGGCATAAACAATCTCTGTTAAAAGTGCGGTGACCCCCTTTTTATTTTTGTTTTATGATGACAACACGTAGATGAACATACTAGAGCAGTTTCTCAGTTTCTCAGAATTACATTAGACGTTAAACTCAATGGTATATGTTGTATATTAGCTTATATAATATCTACATGTTGCCAATTTCATAGCTTATTAATGATTTTTACGCAATTAGATATTTTTCAGTTTTGATCAAAAAGTACATGTTATATAATGGTAAATAAAATCAAAACAAGGCCGGTGATCTTATTTTTTTTATTTCATCTTTCATATAATATTAGTTTGTATTACTAAAATATAAATTTGTATGTAAATCTATTAGATGGAAAAACAAATCAGCAAAACTGCAACAACAACGCCCCTTATTAGACTGATACACACAAACAAACGTGGGGACTCCAATTGGAGACACTCAGTGGCTCGTGGACACTTCCATGTTGCTCGAGTGTCACGTCCGATTTGTTCTAATAACCAGACACAAGACTTGAAGTGTAGTCTTTGGCAAGCGGTTAGACGCATCATCCCAAGAAACTAGCTTTTTCATGAGAACAAAGGTTTTCATTCTGAGAACCTAGATTATTACCAGAACTTATGATCCCAAATGAAATCTTGTGTTCTCATGAAAACTTAGGATATCCGACAGAACGGCGCGAAAAGCTGTCGAGAACCTAGGTTCTTGTGAAAACCTTGGATATCAAGCGAGAACTTTGATGAGAACCTAGGTTCTCATGGAAAACCTAGTTTCTTGGGATTATGCGTCGCACCGCGCTAAAAACCGGGGTTCTGAAATGATAACTTAGGTTCTCATGAAAACCTAAGTTATATATTCCCTGAATAATATGTGTCCCGTATTCCAAACGAGCAAGTTTACGCCGTCCGGAACCTTGGTTTTCAAATAAAAACCTAGGATATCGCCGTTTGATGCACATTTTTTGATAACTTGGGTTCTGGTGATAACCTAGGATATCGAATAAAAACTTGGGTTCTGGAAGCCATGTGCAATCTTCAAGCGAGAACCTAGGTTCTCAGAATGAGAACCTAGGTTCTCACGAAAAAACCTAGTTTCTTTGGATTATGCGTCAAACCGCTTGCCGTAGTAGTCCTTTGCCGGACCAAGTAGCGATGGCGTACATCGTCTATTGTGATACTCAACATGTAGTTGTAAGTGCAACAAAGAGGTCAAGAAATGGCGAACGAGTTGTTTTCTGCAGTTAAACAAATACGCCAAGAAATAGCGCATTAATTGTTTTCTGTAGTAAAAGGAACATGGTCGCTTTAAATTACTTAGTTGTGGTATTTGCAACGTTATTGAAACCGCTGAGCCTCCGTTGTATACAACGCCCTTTTTTGCGGCTGGCTTGTTAATTATATGTGGTAAAATAAAGATTAACATTTAACATCGTTATTGTTGTTGCGGTTTTCAGAAAAAAATAGTATAGCAAGAAAAGGAAGACGTTAAACATTCTTGTAATCAAGACCAATAAGATAGCGCATAAGTTCAGAAAACGTTCCGATTTGAATGGCAAGATATCGATAACTATGCCTTTAAAATAGACTCTTTACCAGTAACAACTTAAACACTGACACAAATTAGGATTTGGACTTAAAAAATAATAACATAGATCTATAATAATCTAAGACCATTGCGATTAAAATGTGTTATTACTCCCAAAGTTGTCGTCAATGGTACAATCATTTGAATAAAAAGATTGAATCTTTCATTAGAATTCTTTTATTTGTGATCAGCAGTACTGGATATCGGAAAAAATATAAAGTTCTTTTAAGTGTCAAGCTTAGATGCAATTAAGAGACATTATTATCATCATTATTATCAGCAGCATGAAAATCGTCTTCATTATCCTCATCACCGTCAGCATTATCATTAGCGTCACCGACAAAAATTGAACACCACGACAAAAGCTCTTGATATATATCCATCTAGTAACCCGTTGGTATAATATTTAAACAAAAATTATAACCACTTATCGCTACATAAAAGGTTTTCATATTATTATTTGAATATATAGAGAATAACAGGTTACTGCCTGATCTTTTTGTAATATATCAGGCAAGGCTTAGAATAATATTACGGCGAGGCTTGCCAAGCCGTTATTGTATTCGTGCCGAGGCTGATTTATTACAAAAAGATAAGGCAGTAACCTGTTTTTCTGTTTATCATACCTCTCTCTTAGTCCCCGTTTTAAAATAAATAATTAAAACAAAATCGGTACGACGCTGCATTTTTAAAGGGAATGAATATGATCGTTGACGTTTGACTTGTTACTAATGACGTCATGAGCACTTGCGCTTAATATTTGTAAAATATGTTTTTCGCTGTTTTGTTTGCTTTTTGTGTCTAAAATATAATACACCAAGGTATCAAAGTGTTTGTTTTGTTGAATCTGATTTTATTTTACTAAACATGATGACTTTATAGTTCATTCCGAGTAAAATGACTCACATCCAAACATCGACTGATTTAACAACTTCCGGTCGAACATGACGTCATCAATTGTTTGTTTTGATGAATCTGATTATTGTTTACAATAAAATATAACTTCTTTGTTAAGTCTTAGTAATATGACACATCGACTGATATAAGAACTTCCTGTTGAACATGATTAAGAGCATTTTTCGTTTTAAATATTTGGAAAATATGTTTTTTGCTGTTTGTGTTGCTTTCTGTGGATTAAATGTAATACATCTTGGTATCAAATTGTTTGTTTTGATGAATCTGATTATTTTTTACAATAAAATATAACTTGTTTGTTAAGTCTTAGTAATATGACACATCGACTGATATAAGAACTTCCTGTTGAACATGATTAAGAGCATTTTTGTGGCTGAACTGCTGTATAAACAAAGCTTATCCCGTTTCTAAGAAGCCGATCCTTGCGTAAACATACTGAAAGTCTTGCGGTTAACCCCGTGCAGTGGTTGGGTCAAAATCTAGGTTGGCTTATACACGCTTGCGGTTAACCCCATGCAGTAGTTGGGGCAAATTCTAGGTTGGCTCACACACGCTTGCGGTTAACCCCATGCAGTAGTTGGGGGCAAATTCTAGGTTGGCTCACACACGCTTTCAAGTTAGCTTCTGTGTAACGTGTTAGTTCTCTATCATGAAATGGTTTAAATATAAGATAAGATATTCACAGGGAAAGCGACAAGCAACAGGTGCATGCAAATACTCCAGTGTCGAATAAAATGTAAGTGGTTTGTTTACAGATTATTGAAATGACAATTTTCTAACTTTTTTTTGTCACTGATTCAAAAAATAAAAGAACACTATAAATCAGTGAGCGGATGACATAGACTCGTCCTGAAAATACAACTCCGTTTATGAATGATCGTGATTTGAAAACGATTACAATGTAAAGCGTTACGAATAACTTAACAAACGCGATCAAAGATGTTTGTTTCAAATGTATGCATATTCTAAGAAGGTGTGGAAACTTATATTTGTCTTACGATATAGAACAGGCAGGACTCCAGATGCGATCAAACATTTCACAGACAATGTGCACAACGAGAATGAGATGGTTGAAGAATATGATCGCATTGTTCACAAATGTAACAAATAAGATAATAAAAAAGTGTTTGTGAATAATATTATGGCAAAACATATTAATGAAACCCCGTCATCAAACTTATTTGAATGCAATATATCTGCGACGGTGTTTTATCATAGCCGTAAGTATTTGAAAGGTCAACCCTCGTTACAGAATCAAAACCTTCGTTTTTCATTTTGTGGCGTTCTGTACTGTTTTGGCAATTTGTCACTTGCCACAAATAAAGGACCACGAAGGTGTTTTTATTAGAAATGCAATACTGCTGGAGCTTCTGGAGTTTCACTTCTTTATTTCAAATCTTTATTATGTTAGATAGTATTTTTACGCAGACTAGTAATAAATTTAAAACACATGCTTTCCCACAATACCACATTAATGCATACCAAATTGATAGTTACCATTGAGTTTAAGTCAAGAACGATTATACAGACACGGAATATCAATTTTTATTATTGAGAAGTATTATGATTTTATGCGATGTTTCTTGTTCAGATGAATGAACAATTTGATAGTATACATATGCGTATGGTATAAATACCATACATATGTACGTGTTGTTCTAGTCATTAACTTGTAAAATAAATTTACGTTTTAAAACTCAATCAAAACAGTATTTATTAACCACAAGATAAAAACTAAACACGCATATTTAACCAAGATCATATAAATCATGTTAGAATTGATAACAAACACGTTATTTCCTGTTTCAGCATGTTAAGCGATCACGTACAAAGTACATAAGAACGCGTCAAATACATTAAAGGGACATGTTCACTCTTTGATAAATTGACAAAATTGAAAGTAAAAAGTTTTAGATTTGCAAATTTTCGTTGTAGATCTAGTTATTTTTTTGCATGGAAACAGTAATACTGAACATTTACCATGCTCCAAAATATCCATTATATGCATCTTTCGACGATTAAAAAACCTGCAAATTATAAAGCGTTACAAACGCAAAACGATTGAATAATTTCAAAAGTTCTGTTGTTATCGTTATATTTTGTGACATTACGAGGATTGCTAGACTTTTACTCCAAGGGTCAGTGTTTCGAGCCCAGGTGAGGATTACTTTTTTTTTCTTTCTTTAATTTACTTTTTGCTTTATACTAGAGCTGTTTAGTTCCAATGTTAACATTTTTCAATTTAAAACCTATAATGACAAACTTCGAAACATGCCAAAATCTGTGAACAAGTCCCTTTAACGGGCATCCGCATTATGAATGGGTTCAATGCATTTTTCGGCGCATTCCAAAGGTAAATAGGAAGTTTCGGAAGATCTAAACGTTGTAAACGGGCTTCAGTCTTCCTCGTTGGTTCGTCCAATCAGATCGTACAATTAGCTTTAATCACTGAAAAACATTTCATTCAATCTAAGCGACTGCACCTTGATCTAAACACAGACCACATTTTTTTCAAATTACAAAATGCTATTTTTAATGTTTATCTTTTTAAAAGGAGGTGAACCGATTGCCGTCCTTCCAAGCGTCCTGCATTATTGATAGGAATGAGTAAATCATACACGTGTCTCATGAGTCAGGACATCCTGGCCCTTAATCGAATTAAGGATTAAATCTTTAACAAACAAACAATTTATTATATGGAGTGTGCCTTTGGCAGTGTCTAGAAATCCATGGCCTTGAATTGGCAATATATTACATGTGTTCTACGTGGCCGGATCTTCAGTTTAAGTGAGTCTCGTTCTGTTAACACTGGACTTAAAACATGTGCCTACAGTGTCGTCCCTGATTAGCCTATGCAGTCTGCACAGGCTATTTAGGAACGAAACTTTCCGCTTTTATGTAATTTTTCGTTACAAGGAAGTCTCTTATAAACGAAAATCTATTAATGGCGGAAAGTGTCGTCCCTGATTAGCCTGTGCGAACTGCACAGGCTAATCTTGGACAACACTTAACGCACATGCGTTGAGCCCAGTATTCCCAGAACGAGGCGGATAGGACACTACTTTTATAATGAATCAGAGAAAACTGGTACGCTCGTCTATGTAGCGACTTGTCCTGAAACTCGGTAAAGAACGTATACATGTATGACCTCCTCTATTGAATTTCGTGAGGTCTTTGAAGTGGTTTTGAATAGAGGGCGCTTAAAATAGAACTCTAGAAAATACCGGTACTCGATTCAGTTTAAGATATGTTTGATAAATGAATGCATTAAATTAAGCAAGGAATATAACATACCGGTAGAGAGGCGATACATGTTCGCTACATTTTTAGTAAAGTAAAAGATCCCATTACGCGATCATATTTTTACTAATGTTCAAATAATATTATAAAATATACTATCTTTAAAATCACATTCGGTTGAACATGCTTCAGCGCACATTGGTGCATATACACGTACACACGAGTGTAAAGCATTTGAGATTAGTTTCCCATATCACTCCAAATAAGGATTAACGAATGAAATATGTATAAACTAGAAATAACTGTTAAAAATTATAGTGTAAAGTTTTGGATTTGCATTTAGTTGTTAATTATTATTTAATGAGAAACTGTTAATAAGTGCATCTAAACCTGAACTTTCATGCTGCTGTAAATGTACTTTTTAAGTTGGGTCTTGTTCACTCACAAAAACATTATATGCGTGAAACTCATGATCGCAATATATATGTGGTTACAGAGAATTCTGCATGACATATGCACTGCGGGCCAATCAGGAAAAAATGCTATCCCATTCGTCGACTGTTCAACACTTCTAAAATGACATCCAATACTGATTCAAGCCGAAACAGGCGCCAGGTTGTTTAATATGCAACAAGAAATCCACAATAGTCCAAAGCACTCGAACCAGTAAAACAAAAATCGACATAGACCCAACATCTGGCCCGCATCAGACATATATGACCCTATGGTCATAACAAACTGTACTAAAGTGGTCAAGTAAAGACCCAACATGAAGTCAACATCTTCTACGTTGTCAACAGCTTTCTTGTCATCAAAGAGAACTAACTCCGGTGTGTGTTTTTACACAAGAACTAGACCATTTTGGACTGTTTTGAAGTCTTATACTTGCACTTATCCTAATGCTGCGCAAGTTTGGTCAAGATTGGAATAGAAATTACGCAAAATAAGCTTGAATGCCTCATCAAGTTCATTTGCATGGTATGCTTTGTTTTCTAACGTCAAAGGGGAAGTTTCTCTGGTGTTCCTGGTCCAATCTTGACAATTATCGAATTGCCAAAACCCACGATCTTAATAAGATTTGACTTAGATGAGTAAAGGCCCAGAGTCTGTCTTGAGCGAAACAGAAGCGAACATCCAATGTATTTCTTGTCATGGAACGAAGCAGGAGCCGCATATATGCTTCCCAAGTAGATATAATCATGGTTGCAGCATAACATAGCAAGGACTTTATTTGAACATGTGTGTATATCTATTGTAACAATAATAGAACGTACACAATCAGTTGAAATCCCATCATATTCTAGACCACAGCGTTTATATTGCACGTATGTATAAGTGCAGAACGCTAACATTATCTATACATTAACATTTCCTCAACGGACAGAGCGAAACCTACCAGACAACTCTGACAGATTATTCAATTTCTGACAATATTGCAACTAAATGTCTTACAAGATTCCAACCTATTAGGGTAATGTGTCTGACAGAACGCAATTAACCACAATTAAAATTTGAACTATTTAAGGACAGAGATTAAATTTCCACATAATTAGTGAATGAGGCTTTTAATACAATATAATTCGTTTCATGTTACTGTTTAAATAACTCCGCATTAAAATCCAAATACCTACTTAAACAAAACCCTTTTGATCGTCTAAAAAAATCCTATTCGTATAAATCTGTTTTCAAAATCGATTCCTCATTTAGCCACAAGGTTAAAATCAGTTTCGCTGTGACGTCACAATATCGAATCAGAAATGGGTCAAATAGAGCCAAATAATAGTGGCGCGACGCGTTGCTATTTGTACTGTGGACGGTGTATAAATAATAGGCTATCTGAAAGAGCTTCATCGATTCTTCGAGGGGGTATTGGCGTGACGTCACATCGAACTATCGGCGATAAGAAAATCCTGACATCTATTCATTGGGACTCAGATTATCGACAGATATTTTCAGTGTGTCGTCACAACAAACACTCCGAGCTAAATGGACGTTTTGTGGATTTATAGCTGTACAAAATATATGGCCTTTTTGATAAGACGTATTTAGTTCTGATCTGTTATTGCCAATAAGAAACATACTGTTTACCTGATAAGCGCTTGTTCATGTAACAAATGACTTGAGCCCCGTCCAATTCTCCTCTATTTGCTAATCACAGACATTGTTACAACAAAAACTGTGGTCGCCGCGGTGTAATGGATGGTGTCCGCCTAGCGACCGGAAGGTCACTGGTACGATACCCACTGTGGGAGCGTTCTTTTTATCTTCCTCATAGACACCAAGTAGGCCTACTGGTTCTTAGTCCCAGGAAACGGACTCGAGAGCATTTTAGTAAGCCTTAGGCCTCCGATGAAATCAAGCTAAACGAAATAGGTTTAAACACCAAAACATGTCTTTCAATGGACTATTATGTTAGTCCCGCCTTGTTGACCGTTGAGTAATTCCTCCGCACAGTCCGCCGAATCCAGTCTTTTCGTGTTTAGGTACCTAGATCACCGAGGGTTTTGGGACCCGTCGGCTACCCTCACCAGGTTACGCCGGTCAGTCGAAGCCGTTTGCCAGGTGGCCACTGCGCGCGTGACAGTTTCATGGAGCCGCTAGTGAGTGCTGGGTGACAAGTGGGGACCAACGGTGGACGAGCTACCCTATATAGAGCTAGACATTTCCCCCAAGCTGAGGTACTACCCCGTCTTGATAACCCCGTAGTTAGTTTATACAGATATGATGCTTGTATTAAAAAATTAATATAAAGTTGTAATACAAATCGTGTCGTCGCGTTATGGAAACAATGTCTAAACGAATTGATCTTCGTGCACAAATTGTTGTTAAATAGAACTGAGCAATACTAAAAGTATGCTTTAACCAAATTGTGAACAATTAAGTTCATTGTCAGAGTATTGCTATATCACGAAAAGGAACACACAACTCACAACGCCGGTGTGCACGAATGTCACGAACAGACTTTCATATAGGACAGAAACGCTTATTAAAAAAAATAATAATAATAATTGCGAAAATATTTAGCCGATAAAAAGTAAAATAATCAACAACATGTTGCCGTAAGGGAACATTTCAGGCAGATCGCGTCACTTGAGGTGTGCTATAATACTAGACTATCACCTAGAAAATTATGTCTATTTTATTTACGATTGCCATTGTAAACGGTTAACATTAACAAACAACACAATACGACCTAAATCTTGAAACATAACCTTTGAAGGCGTTGGAGTTTGTCACACTGACGTCACATCGACACACATAAACATCTTGTGCGGGCGGACTTGCTGGTTAAATTCAAATACACATACTTAAAGATTGTTTGACCGGTCGGTCACCAGGTTAAATTAAGCGTTAAATGACCACATGGGATTACAAATAAAACTTATTGTAACATACCTGGCCGGGCTTAGCTCCAACAATCCCGGCATGGCCGAGGGTTAACATGTATTTCAATAAGTACGTGTATGAGTATTGGGTACATGTACTGCTCATTTTTATGATTTTGCACTATATTTATATACATGCATAGATCAACAAAACAAATAGCATTTGGAAGTGGCAGCAGCAGTACCAGCAGCAGTAGTAGCGGCGGTGGGAGCAGAACCAACAGCAATTGTAGAAGTAGTAGCAGCAGTAGCGGCGCTAAGAAGCAGTAGAAAAAGCAGTAGCAGTATAAGAAATGGCAGTAGCAGTAGAAGTAGGAGGAGGAGGAGGAGGCGGAGGAGGAGGTCATAATAATACTAGTTATCGTTGTACAACTTCAAAAATAAACAACACCCATATTCCCCAATGTAAATACAAATACAAAAGGAAAACTATAGCTCTAATTTCAGTTGCACAATTTTCAGGCATAAATTGTATTATTGTAGAATCGGAGTTATGTTCGCAATATCGTTGTTTATATCGTTCAATAAAGTACTCTGTTAAAAGGAAACAGTTTAGCAATTCAAATAATTATTTATTGGCTGATAAACAGCAATACATCAAACACAATGTATATACTTTTCTTGTAACGTAATTTTCCGTTTGCTATTTTCAGTACATGGACCTACGGAATTGTCAGGACGGGAACATGATTTGTGTGGCCAGTCCGGGACTCCGACCCGGGATACCTCGTCATCAGGGCGAGTGCTCTCCAGACTGACCTAACCGCCACACAGCCTCGGAACTTTAATGGCCAGGTGCATATCAAAATAATGTTTGTTTATTTATTTATACCTATTTTTCGCCATTTGCTCTCCTTAAAGTATGGAAATGAGGGAGATGACTATAACATGTGTAAACTAACTTAACTAAAGTAATCATAGATGTTTGTTAAAAAATGAATGCATATTCCAAAAAGGGGTCCTAACTTATATTTGTCTTACGATATAGAACAAGCAGGGCTCCAGGTAGGATCAAATATTTCACGGACAATGTGAACAACGAAAATGAGATGGTTGAAGAATATGATCGCATTATTCACAAATGAGACAAATAAGATAACAAAAAAAAGTGTTTGTGAATAATATAATGGCAAAACATAGACATGAAACCCCGTCATCAAACGTATTTGAATGCAATATATCTGCGACGGTGTTTTACCATAGCCGGTAGTATTTGAAAGGTCAACCCTCTTTACAGAATCAAAACCTTCATGTCTCGTTTTGTGCCGTTCTGTACTGTTTTGACAATTTGTCACTTGCCATAAATAAAGGACCACGAAGGTGTTTTTATTAGAAATGCAATACTGCTGCAGCTTCTGGAGTTTCACTTCTTTATTTTAAATCTTCGTTATGTATGTTAACAAACAAACACTTTATTCTATGGAATCTACCCTTGGAAGTGTCCAGAAATCCGTGACCTTGAATTGGAATTGTTCTACGTGGCCGGATCTTGAGTTCAATTAAGTCTCGTTATTTAATGTCGATTGTTCCTAATAGAGCTCATTTGGAGTCTGTGTTTATTTTTCATAGAACTATGCAACAATATTTGAATTTCGCAAAAAAAACGAACTCGGAACAAAGCATCTGCTGACCTCAAGGCGGGCAAATAGTATAAACCACAATATTGCGAATGTTCTATTTTGATTTGAAAGAGAGCAGAAGAACAGCAGTAACAATGGAATATCACATGCTACAAGGTCTTTAATTGATGGACATAAATGAGTCTCGCTCTGTGAAAAGGGGGTTTAATGCAGGTGCGTAAAGTGTCATCCCAAACTAGCCTGTGCAGTCCGCACAGGCTAATCAGGGACGAAAATGTCCGCCTAAACTGGATTTTCGCTAAGAAGAGACTTCCTTTAAACGAAAAATATAATAATCGCGGAAAGTGTCGTCCCTGATGAGCCTGTGCTTATCTTCACGTGCATTAAACGCTTTTTTCACAGAGCGATGCTCAAATAGTAACTGCTGATTTTTTTAGTAAGGTGGTGAGCGACGGGTAGGGCACTACTTTTATACCGAATGCGAGAAAACTGGGACGCTCGTCTATATGGCGACCTGTCCCGAAACTCGGTAAAGCACGTATACGTCACTCATTGTGTTGCTTTAAACCGTAAATCCACCCACTCAAAAACTATTATCAAATTTTACTGTCACACTGTGAAAAAAAGGGTGAAGGGACGACACTTTTCGCCTTTACTGGATATAAGTTTGGAAGAGACTTCCTTTAAACGAAAAATATCATAAAAGCGGTAAATGTCGTCCCTAATTAGCCTGTGCGGACTGTACAGGCTAATCTAGGATGAAACTTTACGTACATGCATTAAACCCCCTTTTCACAGAGCGCGGATCATATATTTTACTCCTGTTGCTTGAAATTGAAAAATGTGATACATAGGACTCTGTCCAATATTTTCCTGCAACTGAGACCCTATGGTCATAACAAACTGTACTACAGTGGTCTTGTAATCAAACTAACTCTGGCGTGTGTTTTTACACCAGAACGATACCATTTTGGACTGTTTTTAAGTCGAATACTAGAACTGTCCGAATGCTGCGCAAGTTTAATCAATTCCGGCATAATAATTCGAAAAATAATACGAATGCCTCACCAAGTTCATTTGCATGGTATGTTTTGTGTTCTAACGATAAAGGGGAAATATCTCGGGTGTTCTTGGTCCGATCTTGACTTTAATCGAATTTCCAAAACCCAATAACTTAATAAGTTGGACTTTGGTGAGTACAGGCCCAGAGTATGTCTTGTCATGAAGCGAAACAAGAGCCGACATATGTTTCCAGAGTGCCGACAATCATGGTTGCTGCTCAGAGTATTATATATAAACAAAATATATCATGTACTTTATTATAACATGTATTGTAGCAATAATCGCCCGTATAAAATCAACTTAAATCTCATCCAATTTGGCAAATATAGTTTTTAGTGCACGCATGTAAAAGTGCAGAACGCTCGCATTATCTATGCGTGTGCGTAAATATTTTCGTAACAGACATATTTTAACCTGACAGACAGAAGATTCCAGCCTTATGTGTCTGACAAGATTATAATCCAATGTCTGACAAGATTCAAACCTAATGTCTAACAAGATCCCAACCTAATGTCTGACATGATCCCAATCTAATGTCTGACAAGATTACGACCTAATGTCTGACAAGATTACAACATAATGTCTGACAAGATTCCAACATAATGTGTCCGACAGGAAGTTCGGTGGTTTCGCTGACACTACCTTACAATTAAAAATGAAAAAAGACAAGTCGGTGAACGAGGTTTGGTGTTTACTCAAAAACATAATTATATTTACTGAAGGATAAGTGCATATAGGAGTGCATGACAATTACGCAATTAAACACAATTAAAATTTGAAATATTAAAGGACAGAGATTAAATTTCCATATAATAAGCTTATGAGCTATTTAATACAATCTAACTCGTGTCATGTTACAATAAATTTAGATAAGTCCGCATACACATCCGAAGTACAATCCTATTAACCTACTCAAACAAAATCCTATTGCTACAACTAGGCCTAAGTATTCAAAATCGATTCCACATTTAGCCACAAGGTTAAAATAAGTTTCTCTGTGACGTCAAGATATCAAATCAGAAATGGGTAAAATAGAGCCAAATAGTATAGCGCGACTCGTTGTTATTTGTACATCGCAAGGTGTATAAATAGCACCAAAAAAGAGCGTCGTCGATTCTTCGAGGGGGTATTGGCGTGACGTCAAAGCGAACAATCGGTGAAGAAAAACCTGAAATCTATTAAATGCAAACCAGATTATCGCCAGATTTTGGCAGTGTGTCGTCACAACAAACACTCCGAGCTAAAAGCGCGTCTCGTGGATTTATAGCTGCACGAAATATATGGCCTCTTTGATAAGACGTATTTAGTTCTGATCTACGATTGCTTGTTATAAACATATTGTCAGCATGATAAGTGCTTGTTCATGTAACAAACGACTTGATCCACGTCCAACTAAACACTATTTGCTTATAACAGACATTGTTACATACAAAACATGTCTTTCAAAGGACTATTATGTTAGTATAAAGAGATTTATCGTGTTTAGGTACCTAGATCACTGAGGGTTTTGGGACCCGTCGGCTGCCTTCATCAGGTTTCGCCGGCTAGTCGAAGCCGTGTGCCGGGGTGTGGCCACTGGGCACGTTACAGTTTCTTTGAGCTAGTAGTGAGAGCTGAGTGACAAGTGGGGACCAACGGTGGACGAGTTACCCTGTAGAGAGCACGACATGTCCCCCACCGGAGTAACTACCCCGTCTTGAGCACCACATAGTTATTCTTTACACAGATTTGACGCATGTACTACAAACTAAATAAAAAGTGATAATACAAATCGGGCCCTCGCGTTAAGGAAAAAAAATGTCTAAACGAATTGATCGTCATGCAGAAGACGTTGTAAAATAGAACTGCCATACTAACAGTATGCGGCAAAAATCGTTCTTCTTCTCAGCAGCTTTTGCAGCCGGGGTTGGTGGCAGCATCAGCGGCTGGGGTAGCGGCAACCAAAAACTTTTAGGGGTCAGCCATGAAGTCCTTGGTCATCTGCGCTGCAGGGAAAGTGTAGTTTTATGGAAAAAAAATGTAGTTCCTTGTCACAAAAATATTTCTATTTCACAAAAAACAACATACATGGCTTACAAAAGAAACAACACGAAAACTGAGAACGGGTACATAAAACTCACAATACCGGTGTGCATCCATGGTACGAACAGGCCTCCACATAGGACATGCGTGCTTATTAATAAATACATTAATTGCCAAAATATTAAGTACTTGTAATTCAGTACAATTGTTAAGTCGGTATATATTAAACTTTAATCATCAACATGTTGACACAATAAGACATTTTAGGCACATCCCGTCACTCGAGTTGTAATATACTATACTTTCACCTAGCGAATTATGTCTATCTCATTGACGATTGTCTGTAAACGGTTAAAAAAATAACAAACAACACAATGCGACCAAAATCTTGAAACATAACTTTTGAAGGCATTGGAGTTAGCCACAATGACGTCACATCGACACACATAAACATCTAGTGCGGGCGGACTTGCAGGTAAAATCAGATTAAATTAAAAAAAAAAAAAAAAAAAAAATTTAAGACTGTTTAAAAGGTCACCAGGTTAAATTTAGAGCGCAATGACCATTGGGAATAGAAATAATATTAATGGTAACATACTTGACCGGGATAATCTCCAACAAACCCTTGGAAAAGGTTTACACATTTATTTCAATAAGTATTAGTATTTGGTATATGTACTGCTATTTTTTATGATTTTGCAGAATGTATATATATACACGCATAGATCCACACAACAGATGCCAATTAGAAGTGGTAGCAGCAGCCGCAGTAGCCCCGGTGGGAGCAGAACCATTACCATTCCATAATCCTCATGGCCTTGGTCGACGCCGACTTCAAATTCATTTGGAATGAATTAGGCAGCAATGCTTTTCGTGTTCAACATAGGGTTCTCATTTAGCCAATCGGCCATGATTCCCTCCTTTTTCTCTGAAAGGACGAGGGACGTCTTCTTTTTTCTTAAGGCGTCAGTTTCTGTTGGTGGTGCTGATGGTTGTTGATCTACTTATAAATGTAATAGCAATCTTGATCTGGGCCTCGAGCTTGTGTCTCCTTGTTGCTGCTGTTCTTCGTCGGTAGCGGCTGCTGCTCTTGACGATTTTTTGGGAACTGGAAAGCCCACTTTGACAATACGCTTTATTTTGACGTTTTAGATATGTATACGAGGTTACACCTTGGAGATTTGATTGCAGAATGATGGAATCACCGAAAATTAACCCGCTTTCATTCAAGATATATCTGTCCCAATATATTGTCCGGCGAATATCGTGTTTGGTCCGTATTGATGCCGTGTTAGGCCGTGTCGTTGTCGTGTAGGTCCGTAGCTCTGCCGTGACTGTCCAGGACAGTCCGCGTGGGCGCCGGGTTGATGGCGTGTTGCTGCCGGGTTGGTCTGTGTGGATGCCGTGTTGTCATCGGGGGTGATAGTCTTTGGAAGACCGTCGACGCTCAAACATCCAAAAAGGCCACGGATCGTCCATGTTCGTCCCGGTTCTTGATCCGGGGGGGGGAGGATCCGAGGCGATCCGGGATTGCCATGTGCACCCATGATTATATGGGACTGTGGCTTCAACACGCAAGCTACACTTATTTTGGTTAAACTTGTAGAAACAAAATACCGTTTACGATAAAAATAGTTACTCAACAATACAATACAACCGTTTTCATTATTATGACTATCACCACATAACATAATCTTGGACATGTTAACATAATTTACCAGATACAACATGTACAACTTTTCACAATAATTTCGCAACGTATTTACCCCAAAAAGCAACTAAACATCGTTATTCTCACTTACGGCCTAAGTAATATGATGGAACGTAACGACCGAATTACTGCGTTGAATGTCATAATTCTTTGGGGAATCCCCTTGGCAGTAGGGCGTCTACGAATAGCTCGATCAATAGAACGGAACTGTTTGCAGTGCATAAGCTAGGACAACGATATCAGATCGAGATATCCATTCGTGGGAATAAGCGGTAATGCAGCATTCTTTCAAGTAAATTGGAACCAAAGGTTTAAGTGTTGTGGTTAAGGTTTTCCAGTTGTTAGTCGCTTATCCTCCGCACGACATGTTTTGTATGTTGTGTATTACATATTTAAGTTCATTCTTGTGTATACAGTTTATAAATAAAAACAGAGAACATATCACATTTCCGTTGCATTCTCATAAGCTAAAACATGATGGTATTTGCATAATTTCAGACAAATAGGAAATATCCATCACATATATGTACACGTATGTTCAAACTGCGTACTGGTGTACGTAGATATAAACGATACAACGTTGGACCATATTGCGTTCTTAAACGGCATGCTATATAATTTAATACGAGTTTGTTCTTAACGATTGAAACATTTGGTTTGTCAGTATTTCATTAAGACGACGCTGTTTCTTTAAACACATTTAAATCATACATTTATATTTAAGAACGTGTTGTAAATGAAACATCTAACCACGATACTGTTCAATGTGTTATAAATAACACACGAATACATGTCGGTAGGCTAGTCTGGCTGTCAGGGACGCCTTTATATATTAAGACAGCGCACTGGCCTTGAAATCCTACGGCATTGAATGTAGAAAGTTTAAAGAAAGTGCACAATCTTTGTGATGAAATATTGGCTTTTAAAAAGACCAATAATTTGAAATGTTTAAAACTATAAACATTCCTTTTCGTTAGTATATAAGGGTAGAGAACAACATGGAAAAGCAATAATTACATGGTATAAAATAAATAAGTGCTCATAATGGAATGTGAAAATAATTGCTAAAGGTAATGTTCGAAAAAAGCGTTACGCAGATGATAACTAATTTAAATTTCTGTATACATTTTCTTGATATCTTTAATATGTACGTAAGTTCATGAAAGCACTAGTCATAACCGTCTATAAATGTAGTTTGTTATTTGAAAATTCAATAAAACCCGTAAGTTTGTCGTAAAATAGATCGTAAAACAGAAACCAGCCCTTCTGTAGTGATGACACTCGCGATTTTCGTGCAATTCGTAGAGCTCAAGTCCGAAACTTCGACTCCTGAAGGCAATGTTATACCACTAGAGCACATTTCCACATTACACAGTGAGAATGCGGCACAGAGGAAGCATTAGCACATCGTTAAGTTTGTTGAACAGTTATCAATATGCAAGACTTGTAAGGACCGATGTTTTTTTTTGCTGTGACACTTTGTATTGGTCTTAATAAATCGCAGTTAACACCGCCCAGTTATGAAGAGGCACATGGGAAACAGATGAAACTTATCACTCAGTTAGTGTACTAATTATCAGGTTGACGTGCACAAGGAATTAGTTTTTTTACAGAAATCTTTTACTAGTCTATTGCCAAAATATATCACAGTTAAAGGGTCTTTAACGTATGGTTGTTAACTGCACCAGAGGGACAGTTTTAGGTTTGATGTTAAATGTGAATTTGTTTCGAAAATGTATAAAGGTCATATGAAAATATGGTACTTTTTCAGTGCAATTTCATGTCACCCTAGTGAAATAAAGTTATTATGCATTATTATTATTTTATTATTTTTTATTATTTATATTATCATAGTGCCCATATTATTATAGATATTTATTGCGAGTGGACAAAAGTACAATGGTACAACGCAATGTTGTATAATTCGCTAGGAACCGTGTCTACAAAAACCGATGCAACAATTATATCATGGCAGAAATCAAATCAATGTCCTCTATTGATTCTGATAATGGGATGCATTAACCGACCTTGTTACCAAGAGAGTCTCTGAATGATTTAACAGCAATACCACGGGGAAACATTCGTTGCTATTTACCTGTTGATATATGCTTTATTTTTTTTAGAACCAATCAAGCAAATTGACTTAATATGGCGTGGTTATACAACGCGGTTTGTTACCACGGTTATGTTTTATTGTAAATACAGGAATGTTACACCTGAAGTTATCTCTGTTGTTAATGTTCTAGATCCATCGCAGTAATTTAAGAATTAATGACCTAGATCCATCACAGTTATGCAAAAATATGTCCGTTAAATGCTATTCAGTTTGCATGGCTTTGGAATTTTTTCGAAAACATAATATATTTTTTAATTTGTGTTTGTATTTTGTTTAATCATAGTATATTTTTAAATCAAGAGTTTCAGTACTCTAGAAATTCCTCATTTATTTGATCGATAAAATAAACTACCAGTAAATGCAAATTTATTCAATCCGACCTATATTCCCCATGACCGTTTGTTCTTTAGTTCTGAAATATGCTGAAATACAATTATATGATTGTACATTTATATGCCTCCTTTCAATGTCAAATAAACAGTCCGTCTTCATGCATGTAGTCCTCTTGCCGGTCCAACTTCCATGTAATTGTATTCTTGTATGTATGCAGTCCCGTTCACTGTAAGAATATAACCAGTATTCACATACAAAATGCAAAAACAGAGGACTTCCGGTCTATGTATTCATCAAGAGTCTGCCTTGGCCGGTCTACAAATAAGTGGTACATAGTTTGCACGTTTTTATCCCCACGCTTTTAAAAGCGTGGGGATATTGTATTGATCTCCGCTTTCTGTCCGTCTGTCCTGGACTCTATCTCCTCCTACACTATAAGCACTAGAACCTTGAAACTTTCTGAATTTCTTTAACGAACATACATAGTTTCCTGTACGGTCTGTTAATATGAGAATCGATGCATATTTAAAGATTTAAATTTTATCATATTTGGTCTCGTGTAATATTTTTTATCCATAACAAGTTTTCTAAGATCTTTAAAGGCATTACATTCAAGTAAATAATGTTCATACAGAACATAGCTGTTGGTTGCCTGTAAAGGCAGATTCTTTTTTGTCTGGGAAAACGGGCCATTATAGAAAATAAAATAACGAGGTATTTTTTTTAAACAATTGCAAGGGGATAATCTTTATATTAAAATTCATAATTAACTGGTCTACCTTTACTAAAAGTAACAATTTTTACTTTTTCGTGTAAACAGTTAGTTTCCATATGTGACAATATTGTGAATACACATTTAAACAATTTTGAAGATCATATGCTGATTCTGCTACGATAACAGTGTCATCAGCGTACAGCAACACAAATAGTTTGAAAAAGTTTAACATATCGTTTTCGATTGACTGAATATGACATTTTAATCCGTCGACATATTTGCTATTATCTAAATGTGAATGTTGGTCATTCAAAAAGAATGAAAATAGTATGGGGGACATTTTTTTCCTTGCCTTACCCCAACTGAACATGAAAAATAGTTTGAAACTATTGCCATTACACATGATACATGATTTGGCGTTATTTTACATAGTTTGAACTAAACATGTATTGAACAACTTTCCATTCAAACTTTACTGGCCTAACGTATACCACAATGATGACCTATTGATCGTATCAAATGCAGCCTTTAAATCGATAAATATACAAAAAAAATGAGTTCTGAGAATATTAATCAGCGCGTATAAGACAAACATACCGTCAACTGTTGAAAATTGTTTACAGAAACTCGTTTGATGCTTGCTTATAAGGTCAGTGATAATGTTTTTCTAAACGTATCGTTAAAACTTAGGTGAATAATTTACTCACACAGCTCAATTAAGTAATTGGTATGTAGTTAGAAGGATCTTTTTCAGAACCTTAATTTTTATAAATTGGATTAATTCACCCTATTGTCTAATTACTAACTACAATACCAGAGCTAAATAATAAGTTAAATAATTTAACATATACATCTTTCATAATTGGAAAGGATGCTTTAATCATATGTTCATTCTAAACATTGGGCAATGGGCAACACCCACTTGCTGCTTGTACATTAGAAACATGACTGTTTGAACCAAATACGCGCTTACAAAAAATAGATTGAACGTTATGCCAGGCAATACAAGGTTTCTTCAAATTTGCATTATTCTCGTGGGTCATATACCTGGAAGTGCTATACATGTACACAAGTTTATGCCGTCCGAACTTAAATTAACACTTCTACACCTTCGTACGATAAACGGGTAGCTTAGGATTTATGTAGGTCGATTGGTTTAATAAAAGGTTATACTATATGATATGCAAGTACACCTTGTATGGAAAAACTACGGTAATGGTAAACTGTACATCATATTGACAGCAATAACTACACCGATGTACCGTATACCTAACGATTTCTATTAAATTCTCTATTGGCTTGAAATGGATATCAGTACATTACATATAACTCATGAAACGTTACATGTTTTTCCTATACAAGTTGCTTTTCTCGTTCAGAGCAGCAATTAATTAAATAGACATGAGTGTCAGTAAATGGCATTCCCATGTATTCATTTTACTTTCAATTTTTCATAATAGCACACTGCTACCAACATAATGTTTGTACAAATGAAATATACATCCGTTAAAACGAAAGAATTTCCATAAGTCTTTGTTGAAAGGACAGCTGTACCACAATACTGTTGATATAAATAAATATGCAAACACGTTTCAACAAAAATGATTCTCAAGTATAAGTCTTTACTTAAATACCATGGATACCAGAATGAATCGTTGGCTCTATTTGGATCGTCGATAAGATAATTAGCGCGCTTTCCAACATACCTGGTATCATTGATACATTGACAACGTTCATTTCTGTAATGGCAAAATGGTTTCAATCTAACCATATTTCTTTGCCAAAAATGGAGAAGTGTTAGAACAGGCAAACAATATTTCTTGGCCAAAGACGGAGAAGTGTTAAAACAGGCAAGCCATATTTCTTGGCCAAATCTGGGGAAGTATTAAAACAGGAAAACCATATTTCTTGGCCAAAGATGGAGAAGTGTGAACAAAGGCAAACCATCTTTCTTGGCCAAAGATGGAGAAGTGTAAAAACAGGCAAACCATCTTTTATGGCCAAAGATGGAGAAGTGATAAAACAGGCAAACCATATTTCTTGGCAAAGGATTGAGAAATGTCAAAACAGGCAAACCATGTTTCTTGGCCAAAGATGGAGAAGTGTTAAAACAGGCAAACCATATTTCTTGGCCAAAATGGAGAAGTGTTAAAACAGGCATTCCATATTTCTTGGCCAAAGATGGAGATGTGTTAAAACAGGAAAACCATATTTCTTGGCCAAAGATGGAGAAGTTTTAAAACAGGCAAACCATATTTCTTGGCCAAAGATGGAGAAGTTTTAAAACAGGCAAACCATATTTTTGGCCAAAGATGGAGAAGTATTAAAACAGGCAATAATATTTCAATTGTGTTGCCATGGGACGCAACGTACTCCTCTTCGATGAAATATTTGCAATATTTTTGTATTTGCAAACAGGGTATACTTTTTAGATATGGCAAAATATCTCGTGTTTGATACACACATAATACGTTTGCACTATGTAACTTGAGGTTTTAGGTGAATGTAGTGGCACTGGCACGACGTTCTATGATGCTATCGTCGAAGATGTATGCTCATATCTACAATTGTGTTAATCTTGCTTAAGATAATATCATCAAAAGATAACTTCACAGCTAAATAAATATCAATCACTAAATGATAAAATATATTCTCACCTAACATGATATTGTCAGAGCATTTAGTTAACCTATGACAAGATGGTATAGTTCCCTGAAATTAAACACTGACACGTAGATCTTCTAATAATTAAATACTAGTAAATGTCATGACAACAATTACATGAAACTTCCATTTTAAACTTTTATAGCGCAAAATCTGCTGCTGAAGTGATTACTCTAAATACATTGGTTATTCATATTGATTAAATATTAATCAACATGTGAATTTGTGCACTTGGGAATGTGGTGCATTTTTTCGACATAAGCAGAGTTTTGAGACACAAGTGGAATGCGTGGGCAGCCGTATACTACGGACCCATGTTTAGTTGTACAAACAATAGGGACTATGGCACGACCGTAACTCTGCATTGACATGTTCGTTAATCAACATTTGAAACAAAAGACATTGCGCAAGGAAAAAAAATATCATAGCTTTATATACTATAAATTTATACGTTTTCTTACTTTTTGTTTTTAAATTGTACTGAAACCAGTATAATCAATGAGATCAGTAAATTTTCTCAAATTACTGTGTGAAAAAGCAATTAGATACAGATATGCTGAACGAGTTATTTGACAACATGCATTTGATTTTTTGAGTTAAAATAAATGAGTATTAATATAATTAAAAAGTAAATCCAATCAAACGTTTACAATTTTCAAGTATTTAGTTAACTCCATGCCATTGAGAAAACCATCAGATAGTAAGAATCTGTCCGAGAACTGTAATATCTAGTTGTTCTTTTTTTACTTATATTAATTGTGTAGCCATGTTTAAAAGCAAAGACCTTTCATGTATAAATGAAACCAACGCTCAATTTATATAAAATACAGTCTGTGTGTAATGAAACGAGAAATATTTATGTTCAACTAAAAGCAATCGCACCACAGTTAACATGATTTACAAACAAATTCATGGTTACCGCCATTGTTTTTTCATTCCGAACAAAGGCGTGTTTATTTTTAGGACAAGTTGTTTACTGAAGATGACTGATGTAGATCTAATATGTGTTTGGTTTGTGAGTATGGTTTTATATTTTATAAACAGATTTTTTACTTGCAATTTGAACTCGGTATCTACTTGAAAATCTGTGCCGGTATGAAGAACAACCATAACAGTTTACACATCGATCTACCACCTTAATTGAAAATTAGCCTCGCTCCGGGAAGACCTGGCTAAATGCATTTGTGTGAAGTGTCGTCCCAGATTAGCATGTGCAGTCTAAATTGAAAAGAGCCTCGTTCTAGGAAGACCGGACTTAAAGCATGTGCGTAAAGTGTCTTCCAAGATTAGCCTGTGCTGTCCGCGCGTTTTCTGCAATTTTCTCGACGCCACTATTACCGATGTCATTAGGCGTAAAAAAGGTTGTTTGTTTCCACTAACCCGACCAACCCTGATTTTTGTTTGCGCCCACTCCAAACGTGTATGGGCATTCCAGGTTGAGTTTTCAATAATTGTTTGCTAAATTGACTGAACAACCAGTTAGATTGCGATAATTTCTGCTACATTCGATCATATTCGTTAAAATAACTTTGACTTATATAAAATTTACTAAATAAAGAATGGTAAACATGTAACTGGAAGATTTCTGCATGTCACATCTTCTTCTTATTAAATTTGTAATCGTAAACAAACTAAATGAAAAAACGTTAAGCCGTCCTACCTTACCTATTTTTTACGCAATTAGTTGAAACAAAAGTTTCGTTTTTAGTCATATGACCCCTTTTGTCAGGTAGCGATTCGTAGGTTAGTTTTCATCTTACAGATCTTTTCTGTATGGACTTATATATATTGACCTTGATTTTGTTATCAACATTCATAAATATTAGCACTGCTATACTCTTCTATAGCTGATGTTTATAATATATTGACATTTAATATATTATTTATACTTTTATGGCACTGCTGCAGAGTTAATTGGTTTAGTATAATTATGTTTCCATAACTACATATTCACATTGGTAACAGTTGGGTACTAATTACGATGGCATGCGGGAAATACGCAGACTAAGTGTATTTTTGTTCACGTATTACGGCGCGCGAGAGTATTCAGGGGCGGGTAATCCGGGAGGTATCGATTTCTGGGATTGTCCAAAGACAGAAGGCCACACTTATAAGTACAATAATAGCCAATAACATTCATTGGAAACATGAAATGCAAATGAATTAACATACGAATATGCATAGAATAATATAACACCATGAAGTTATCATATTGACTTTCTAAATAATAATTAAAAAAAACACTTGCACATGTACATTTATTTGCTTAATGTTCCGTTTTCATTATTATCGTGGAAATTACTCCGATCGCAGTATTAGATGCCTACGGGCTGTTATTGCATTTATCGAATAGTTAGTGGCACGTTGTGGCATAAATATGCATTTTCGTAATTATGAAGCTATTAAGGAAATTCGTAACCATGACGATTTTCATGCCATCGCGCTATCGTTTAAAACTACATTATCATCAATAATGTGTTATTGCTAAATATTAAAACAATAAATGTATGCTGTGTGGGAAACGAATAATCAATTATACTGCAAAAAAAGCGGCACACTCATGATATACTTTGAATAATTTGAAGGTTAAACATACCAAAATAGCATTGCATGAGGATATAGTGGCATGAAAGCATGGACAAATCCTGCTTAAGTGATCAAACATCTGTTTTTAAAATATAAAAGACTCTTTCAGGGATAAATGGGTTAACTGCATGTGTGTTAATTGTCCTCCCAGAGTAGCCTGTGCAGTCCTCACAGGCTGATCAGGGACGACACTTTCCGCTTTTATGGTATTTTTCGTTTTAAGGCAGTCTCTTCTTAGCGAAAATCCAGTTTAGGTGGACAGTGTCGTCCCTGATAAGCCTGTGCGGACTCCACAGGCTAATCTGGGACGACACTACGCACAGGCATTAAGCCCCGTTTTCACAGAGCAAAGCTCATATACAATTATAATCATTATTTTTGTATGTTTTTCCATATATGAGTGATTTATATTTCGTTTAACGTGAGCTACGGCAAAAACGTGAATACCTTTACTTCATTCTTATAATATGGTACGTAACGCCAAAGACTTTTTTTGCACACGTCATCACTGATATGATTGTTCTCATGCAGCTTTTCCCTGTATTATTGTATATCAGAGGTTGAGCAGGAAACTATCATTGCATTTCCCATCAGAGTTATGCGGTTACTGGTTCACACGTGTAATTTATTTATAATAATATTGCACGTCGAATAAGTTAGTCGTTTGCATAATCTAATAAATGAGGTATGTGCTGCTGTTAACCTGATGTCGACCTGTTCGTCGATGCACATTCTATATACACTTGCACTGTTTGTTATACAGAAGCGTACACCCAGTTCTGCCTTACCTAACCGACGTGATGCCCAGTTGGTAAGAATCGGGATGTATCGACAAGTACTATTATTGTACCAAGAATGCGAAAGTGAATTACAAATATGAAACAATGCATATTTTGATCTAAATATTGATCATAATGTAGGTTATGGTCCGGTTGGCGCAGTGGTTGGTACATGTGCTTCTCGCCTAGCGACCCGAATTCAATCCCCGCTCCCGGCGAATGTGAGTTTGATTATTGGTCACCATACCGGACAGGTGGAGTTTCTTCCGGGAACTTAGGCTTCACCTCACGGAACAAGGCCACACCAATTGAATATTTTTCAGTAAAAAAACAAATAGCTGGAAAGTGCAGGTAGCACTCAAAATTAGTCTAAACTTTCGTGTGTCTCGTTAGTAATGTATGTGCTTCGGGTCCTCATGCAGCCTCATGCGCAGACCATTCGAACGACACATACGCGCGCACAAGCTTATAATGTTAAGAGTACGTTCTAGGTAAATGTTTTTCATTGTACCCAGGAAAATGACCGAACCCCCGAGGAGTGAAATCATTCACATGTTATAACTTTCGTAGGGGCCGTAGGGTTCAAATGGTCTTCTTTATTGTTTCAATGACATTGTATTTAATTAGTTGACATATTTATTATGTCATTTTGATATTCGCAATTATTGCTAATCCATTACTTACAGAGCGAACTCAAAGGTCGAAGATCGAACCGATGCGTCCAATGGGCGGCATGCGATGATTACTAGAACATATTTTCATTTGTTTGCCAATATACCATTTATCATTATTAAAAACGTGAGAATACGAACATAATTATACTTAAACGCAATATTGACATATATAAAATACATATCCCAAAATAAAAATCGAGACCCATTTTAAAAGTGCATGAAATAAAGTAAGGCGTATAGTGTTAGTATATTTTTTTTTAAACAAGTTAAACAAAGCTATGACGTTGATGCACGCGATACAGGATTTCCCTACCGGTCGCTTGAAAACCAATATCATTAATAATGTGCATCACTTTCATATTTTTGCGGATGAATAGACAGACGGACGAACGTCCAGAGAAAACATTGAGAGACATACAAAAAACAAAACTGACTGTGTTATTTCTCTTCAAAGTTTTATTCTATTTTAAATTACCGAAGCCTGACCTTTGAAATCTAGAGCATGAAAGGACCTTGCCCAATTCTTACATTTCCCTTATTAAGTATTCCAACTTTCATCCAAGCAACTTCATTACTTTTTCGAAAATCGCTGGAATACATTTTACGGACGTATGGACGGACATTTATATTGACAGATACACATGATGGGCGGAGGGGACACCTTGAATTACCTCCGATGAAACAGGTATAGGACTTATAAAATAATCACATCTCTTTATACTGAATTGCACAATTCTGTATTTAGCATTCATTCATTGATAATGTATGTTAACGGAGCTATTTTTAAACCTTAATGACTTTTCGAGGCCATAAACGTTTATTTAATTTATTCAAGCGTGATTTATAATAAATCATTGGGGGAATTTTGTGCACGTTTTATTATTATTTAAGTGCACATAAACATCGTGTTGTCTAGTCGTAATGAATGATGATGACTTAAAGGGGTTATTAATTGTAGATTAAATCTAAAGTGACAAGTTCTACCAAGCCCATTTTAATTAACAGAACTTTGCTTATTCTAAAATGCTACGTATCAAACTTAGTACGTGGAACCCTTTTATTTTCACAAGGGTTGTGGAAAGCTGGTGGTAGACCAGACCTACTGAAATATGAAAGTTATTTAATATGCATGTAGGGCAAGGTCAAATATGAGCACACTGTAACAGTACGAGATTCCATATTGTTTATACATGTATCATGTTTAGCGGGTATGGATATTACGGGTAAGTTCACGTTTTAATTGCACGGTTTGTTTCCAGACACCAATGCCATCGCAGCTTTAGAACATCGTTTATAAATTGGCGCACATGTTGTATATATTAAATTAAATGTTATAAAGTATAAATGCAAAAATAATCATAGAAAATGAGCCTCGCTCTGAGAAAAGGGGACTTAATGCATGTGCGTAAGGTGCAGTCCGCACAGGCTAATCAGGGACGACATTTTCCACATTATGTGGATTTTTATCAAGAAGAGTCTTCCACGAACGAAAAATACAATAAAAGCGGAAAATGTCGTCCCTGATAAGCCTAAACGGACTGCACGGGCATCTGGAACGACACATGCATTAAACCCCCTTATAACATAGCGAGGCTCAAATATTTCGTATATGTATGGAATGATTAAACCAACATTATTCTCATTTAAGATGTGCAACCGCGATCGGGACTTTACATGCAGTGGACTGAGAAGATTGAACTCTTGACGTAAAGTACATTTCTGAATGGTCCGTAATGAGCAAACCAACGATGCATGGTAGTCGCATCAACATGGGGGAATTTATGGGGTCAGGGATGAATCAGCAACATCCGGGTTTCGCAGACATGATGAATATGTTTGTTGTGAGTGTGCATTTTTAATCATTTACTGCTTACATTCCGGGGCAACGTGACATTCATTTGATTTTATTTCTCGGGGAATTTACGGCTTATTGTTGTTTTCTATTATTCCAAGAATAAAAGCCTTGTTTAATCTGTTACGTTATATTTTATTTATACACGCACATAGGCATGCTCCGGTGCAACGAACTTTCTCGTCGCTGCATGGTCGCGACGTGACATTTATTTGTTGTTTTTTTTCTCGAGGAATTTGCGGTTAATTGCTGTATCCTATTAATAAAAGAAAGAATCAAGGACTTTTTTAATGTGTAAGTTTATTGCCTGTTTACACTTACGCATGCATGCACGCACGCGCGCGTTTGCACAGGCAGGTCAGAAGCTTCACTGCGGAATATGGCAAAAGATTAACATCATATTAGGTATAAAGATCGATTGGTTACTTGATGTATGTGACGCCAAAACTGCCTTTTGTTGAAAGAGACGGGTTAAGTTGACATTATGTTGGGTTAAATTGACATTATGTTGGGTTCATTTGACATTATGATGGGTTAAGGCGACGTTATGTTGGGTTAAGTTGACATTATGTTGGGTTAATTTGACATTATGTTAAGTTAAGTTGACATTATGTTAGGTTAATTTGACATTATATTGGGTTAAGGTGGCATTATGTTGGGTTAAGTTGACATTATGTTGGGTTAAGTTGACATTATGTTGGGTTAAGTTCGCATTATGTTGGGTTAAAGTGACATTATGTTGGGTTAAGTTGGCACTATGTCGGGTTAAGGTGACATTATGTTGGGTTAAGCTGGCATTATGTTGGGTTAAGTTGGCATTATGTTGGGTTAAGTTGGCATTATGTTCGGTTAAGATGACATGATGTTGGGTTAAGTTGATATTATGTTCGGTTGAGTTGGCATTATATTCGGTTAAGTTGGCATTATGTTCAGTTAAGTTGACATTATGTTCGATTCATTTGACATTATGTTCGGTTCAGTTGACATTATATTGGGTTAAATTGACATTATGTTCGATTGTCATTACGTTATGTTCGGTTCATTCGGATTTCTTCGGTACAGAAAGCATAAAATGGCAGATCGTTTCACACGTGCTCTGATATAATTCGGCATAAATCTGAATGCTAAATTTTATGATTTCAGTTAAAATTTCAGTCTCCTTTTTTCAAAGCCCTTTCTTTGTCCTGTGACCAAACATAGCGGATTTAATTTTAGCTATTTTGGTAGATGGTCTCCTGTAAATTTGAATCAAATTTGAACAAGGAGTATGGGAGTGGATATTTGAAGGTTTTCCAATATCCGATGGAAAATTTTGATGCTGGGGCGGGACCATTCTTACAACAGAGGCATTGTGTTACCAGTCTTTGTAGAGGACTTTAAGATGATGCTTCGTTACAAATATGAAACTTAAACCCCTATAAGTTTAGGCGATTTAAAAATTTTGCATTTTTAAAGCCACTTATAAAACCTTCCGGCATAATCTTTCCGCCCATCTGAACGATTTTAGATTTTTTGGAATAGGGTCACCAAAACATTATTGCAGCGAACTTTCATCAACTTACGCCAAGCAATATAGAAGAAGCCGTTTTAAGCTTTCCCTATATAATGGGATAAAAAAGTCTGACCCCTGGAGTGGGGCTTTTTTTACCCATGGGGCATGATTTTAGTTAACTTTGTAGAGGACCTCTACATGATGCAACATACCAAATATAACAACTCTAGACGTAGTGGTTTAAGAGATTTTTGAAAGTTTGCATATTTAAAGTAGCTAATTTGACCTTGTGACCTATTTATTCCGACAGAGCGGAATATTTTAACTATTTTGGTGGTAACCCACTTAGCTTTATGAGAAGTTTTATCAAATTCTGTCAGTACAACAGTACAACATAAGTCATTATTGCAAAAAGTGGAAAACGGACAGGACTATAAAAAATACTGACAATTAGCACTTTGTGCTCAGGTGAGCTAACACATGCAATGAATGAAAAAAAAAAGGCTGACCGGCAAAGTAATAATATTAATCCTCCTAAATGTTCATAGCAGTTATCAATACGCAAGTAAACATGGTCATATTTACAACAGACACACATAATTATTTAAAAACTTTAATTCAACGTAGTAAATAACTCGAACTAAAAACATGTAACTTTTAACAAAATATTGCAATTAGATCAGAAAGCCCAATCTCTATTAGAGCACGTGTGAGTCGATCCGCCATTTTAAGACTACTGTAGATCCGAATGAACCGAACATAACGTAATGACAACATAATGTCAGCTGAACCGACATAATTCGAAAGGCTCACAAAGGCTTACAAGGCGAAAGGCTCAGAAAGGCTTACAAGGCTCGGCAGGCCTCGCCATGTAAACCTTTCTTCACTCGTGGGATAAATTTAAGAACACAATCACACTAACATAGTATTCTCTATTTAACCAATTTATTTAAGGTCGATGCATCAAAAGCCTCAGGCTTATTTTGAAACGCTCCCGAGTGCGTTTTCTGGGACTAGAAGCAGTACTTGGTGTCTAAAGAACGCTCCCGTAGATGGGATCGAACCCGTGACCCCCCGGTCGCGAGGCGGACACCATATCCACTACGCCACGGCAACATTTCGCAGTGGGTACTGGATTGTTACTTAAAAAATTAAACGTCTTCATTCCATTTCATCGTTTCCATAAAAAAACACAGTGAGATTGTACACAATACTACACTTTTCGTAGACCTATAAAAGTGCAGTATCTGGAAGCTTGTATGAACGTTTAAGCATTTTTGTCCAGGCAGTTTATTTACATTGAAATTTATTGGAGGACAGTGCCCATAGTTTAACTTTTTCAAGGGTGAATAGTTGGCATGCTGTGTGTGACCATGTGTAGCAAGATGACTGCAAAAAAATAGTGCTAGTTTTTAAAGTAGTACCTTGACATGTTGAACTGTTGTATATATGTAATTTCGGTAGTTTGATTTCTATTAACATTTTATCGAAATAAGTGTACACAAAGACATCGTTTGAACAATGTCGATCAAGGTACCCGAAGGCCAAGGTGACTTTTAGGTCAAATATAAATATTGTATTAAATGTAATGTACCTCAAATTATGTAATAATATATGGAGATATACGATGTGTTAAGAGTATACCAGCATGTGATTGTCATCCAAGAGTATACCAGCATGTGATTGCCTTCTCATTGTATACCAGCATGTGATTGTCATACAAGAGTATACCAACATGTGATTGTCATCCAAGAGTACACCAGCATGTGATTATCATCTCATTGTATACCAGCATGTGATTGTCATACAAGAGTATACCGGCATGTGATTGCCTTCTCATTGTATACCAACATGTGATTGTCATCCAAGAGTACACCAGCATGTGATTATCATTTCATTGTATACCAGCATGTGATTGTCATACAAGAGTATACCAGCATGTGATTGTCATCCAAGAGTATACCGGCATGTGATTGCCTTCTCATTGTATACTAGCATGTGATTGTCATACAAGAGTATACCAGCATGTGATTATNACCAGCATGTGATTGCCATCTCATTGTATACCAGCATGTGATTGTCATCTCATTGTATACCAGCATGTGATTATCATCTCATTGTATACCAGCATGCGATTGCCATCTCATTGTATACCAGCATGCGATTGTCATCCAAGAGTATACCAGCATCCCACCACGTATTTAAGTATCCGATTGTATTTTTGTCGGGCAAAATATACCGTTTATAGTATTTTCGTACAATATTATACATATATGTGGCGTGTTCTGAGAAAACTGAGCAAAATGCTTGTGCGTAAAGTGTCATCCCAGATTAGCCTGTGCAGTCCTCACAGGCTAATCAGGGACGACACTTTCCGCCTAAACTGGATTTTTGCTTAGAAGAGACATAATTTAAACGGACTGCACAGGCTAATTTGGGATGAAAATTTACGCACAAGCATTATGCCCAGTTTTCTCAGAACACGTCACATATGCCATCCAGTTTTATCATAAATGAGACTGCTATAGAAGATTTCATAATAACTTGGTCGCTTATTAATGGCTATTGCAAGGATATGATTATCTAGAATGGCTGAACCTGGATAATTTTAATTACTAACCAGCCTTACAACAAATGCAATTTATTATAAGCTTTCCGGTGGTTTATAGAGAAATATCAGTGAAATAAAACTGGTATTTAAAACTGGTATTAAAAACTGGTATTTTTACAAAATGACGTCATTTTTTAGACGAAATGACGTAATTTTTTGAACAAAATGACGTCATTTTTTGGACGAAATGACGTCATTTTTTGGACGAAATAACGTCATTATTCCAGCGAAATTCTCTAGTTAAACTCTTTACAATGTAAATAAACGGTGAAAAAAACATAAAATAAAAAGAAAATGTGTTTGATTCATTGGAATATCGATTTTAATTCACTCGTGATCATAGAAACAGTATATTTTCTATGATCACTCGTGAAATAAAATCGATATTCCACCGAATCCAACAAATATCCTCTATATCTCCCCCAAGAGAATTACAGCGCTGATTGATGCACTTATGAACAATATTACTGCTATAACGTTATTGTTTGATTTCCCATGGGCGGATATGTGTCTCGTGTTCTAAGAAAACTGGGCAAAATGCTTGTGCGTAAATTGTCATCCCAGATTAGCCTGTGCAGTCCGCACAGGCTAATCCGGGACGACGCTTTTCGTCTAAACTAGATTTTCGCTAAGAAGAGACATCATTTAAACGAAAAATTCCACAAAAGCGGAAATTGTCGTCCCTGATTAGCCTGTGCGGACTGCACAGGCTAATCTGGGATGATAATTTTCTCAGAACACGCCACATATTCATAATGACCTTCAATGGGACACCACGTGTCAAGAGGCACTTTAAGTCGGGCATTCGTCCACACCGCCGGACAGATAATGTTAGCAAACCAGCAGTGAAGGAGGGCAATTAGGTTATCGGGGTTATCGCCCTTACCACAATGTTTGTTCAATTAAAACTTTAAAGATAAAGGTAGATACGGTAAATATGAATAATGAAACTAAGGCAAGTAGCGTAAAGTGTTTTTGGTGTTGTTGTCCTCACATGCACTCTTTGTTTCGATATTTATCGTCTAATTGTATGTACAGAAACATTTTATACTTGAAAACATTTCTGACACGAGCGAAATAAAACGTGTTAACCTTTTCATTAATTCTTACCTAGCTCAGCGGGTGATCTTTTGTGATCGCCTTTTCTCCGTCGTGCGTCGTCTGTACTGCGTCGTGCGTAGTCAAATTTTGCTTGTTAAAACTCTTTAGGCCACATTTATTGTCCTATCTCCATGAAACATGGTCAGAAGATTTGTACCAATGATATCTAGGACGAGTTCAAAAGTGGTTCCAGTTGGTTTAAAAACATGGCTGCAAGGGGGCGGGGCATTTTTCCTTATATGGCTTTAGTAAAACCTTGTTAGCACCCTAGAAGTCACATTTATTATTCAATCTGCATGAAACTTGGTCAGAACATTTGTTCTAATGATATCTTGGATGAGTTAGAAAATGGTTCCGGTTTGTTGAAAAACATGTCCGCCAGGGGGCGTGGCATTTTTCCTTATATAGCTAAATTTAAACCTTGCTAACACTCTACAAGTCACATTTATAGTCCAATCTTCATAAAACTTGGTCAGAACAATTTTTCTAATGATAGCTCAGCTGAGTTCGAAAATGGTTATAGTTCGTCGATAATATGGCCTCCAGGAGGTGGGGCATTTTTCTATATATGGATATAGCTAAACCTTGTTAACACTTAAGAAGGCACAGTTTAGTCCAATCTTCATGAAACTTGGTCAGAACATTTGTTCTTATGACAACTGGACTGAGATCGAAAATTGCTCCCTTACGTTGAACAACATGGCCGCCATAGGGCTGGGCATTTTTTTCTTATATGGCTTCAGTAAAACCTTGTTAATCTCTAGTTGATCTTTTGGCCAAGTTTGAAATGGTACATGGTATACATTATGAATCCATTTGCATATTTTTTAGAAAACAAAAATTACTGCCTATGTGAATGTTTCAATGCGTGTGTTGAAATATAACCGGTCATGTTTAAAGAAGACGAGTACAGACCGGTCGGATAATGCGATTTCGATGCGTACTTTTGTTTTAAACTAATACTTAATGCAAATATATGGTTAAATAAATGCAAATTAATTCTATTTTGTTTCCTTGTTCACAGATAAAAACGCGAACAAAATCACGATTCTTTTATTTAATAATAATACAACTTTAATCTCGATTTGTTAAAAAAGTTACTGCCTTTGTGGTTGTAAGAAGGATTGAGCAAAGCATGGATGGAATGGTGGTTAAAGAAATATGACTTTGTGGATCAACCTTTCAAACAAGTTCGTTGCTACGTCGCACATATCAACGAATATAACTTTTGCTCAGCCTTCAAAAACACTACGTGAACAAATACTGGTCTGGCAAAACCACTGTTTATCTAAGTTCAATGTCCTTGTATGTCTAATGGATTATTTAATATGACCCATAAGTACACCAATCACGAATACAGTCGCTAGATAACGTTCAATTTATTAAGAAACAGCGACCTTGATGAGCTGATATTTTGTCATGGCAACTGATCATCGACACTATCGAAAACAAAGCAGGTGTTGTTTTTTTATAGCAAAAATAAATTATATAACGCGGTGCAAAGCGTTTCAAGAGATGCAAATTAAGTAATCCGATTGATGAGATCGAAGCAGATCTGACATGATGCAACCTTTAACTACACCAAAGGGTCATTGCTGATTCACGTAAAGAACGTATATGGCCACCGACCACTGACTGACTGACAAATAAAACCAACAACAAACAAACATTGTTTCATCAATAATTGGACCCCACGAATGAACACTATATGATCTAGTGTTTAACACCGCTGTAACTGTAAACACGTTTTACTAAAAAGACTATCAGTATTGAAAGTAATACTGATGTCATTTTTGTCTTAACTATACAAAAGGGCAATCTGTATTGAAAGTAATAATGATGTCATTTTTGTCTTAAATATGCGACTGCTGGACAAAGATTATTAGTTTAAGTTATTTTTTAAGCTCGATAACATCGCTAGCCTTAAGCTTTATTAAACGCTCTCGAATCCGTTTCCTGTGACTAGGAACCAGAACTTGGTGTCTTTGTGGAAAATCGAAAGAACGCTACCACAGTGGGGATCGAACTCGTTATCTCCCGGTCGCTAGGGGGACACCATATCCACTACCCCACGGCGACCTGTAAAGATGATTGATTCTCGGATACCTGATTTTTGCTACCAATCTATTAACGAGACTTCTCGAACACTTTATATTTTTTGGAAACCATGTGTCATAATTTATTTGAGATTATTTCTATCATTTTTTCTATGTACTGTAATAATGCGATCATATATTACCATATATTTTCATCAGCGAAAATAGCTGTAATACTTCTGTACGGTAACTTGATTTACGCATTGTCAGGCAAATTTATAAAAAAAATGCGATAATGCGATCATATATTACCTGATATTTTCATCAGCGAAAATAACCTAAATACTTCTGTACGATACATTGATTTATGAATTGTAAAGCAAATTTATCAAAATTGTTAATTAACATTGTCATATAAGAATAGCAAGACGATCGTCCTTTGTTAAAAACCCCACTCTTTTGAGACGTCAATTAATTGTGGTAAAATGCAAATTCCTTATTAAATCTAGAAATCATGTTTTGGTTTGTGCAATTGCTGTTTTCAGAAAATGCGACAAAATATAGTATACCAAGAAAACACAGACGTCAACAATTATTGCATGTGCATCACGTACTTGAGAAATGTATCTTTCAAAATGAAAATACGTCACAGCTCAAGCGTTAAGAAGCCACTTACCGGTACGTGAAACAACAATGTATACATGTATAACGAATAAAGATCATGTTGTTGATGAAGTAAATAATTATGTCGTTGATATAAAAGAAATGTTATGGAAGGACGAATACAATTTAAAGTATATGCAACAGCGTCATTTTTACATATTATTATTAGTATTTATTTGTCGTTGTTTGTGTAGCAGACTGTTGTTGTTGCTTTCTTCATAAGTTGCAACTGCACTTGTAATAAAACAGAGCAGTGTTTGTCTTTGTATTGTTTGTGTATGAGTATCGTTTCATAAATGTATTTCTTATCAGAATACAAATAAAAGCTTGTTTCATTAACCCAACAGGTCTTCATTAAAGTTTGAACTAACTCGTGTGTAGTAAAAATTTTAATGAAAAAAAATAACAATTTTACCCGACCTTCCTACCTACCTTTTATTTTTTTAGATGTTGGTCAAACCATGCAAGTTTATTTTAAAACGAACCTACCCAATATTTGGGTTGATACGAAATAAATTCACAGTCAGATACACAACAACAAACGTTCTTAGAAAATACCAATCGATAGACTAGTGGGTACACCAATTGGAGACACCAAGTGTCTCGTGACTTCTTCGGGTTGCTGGAGTGCCACTTCCGATTTGTTCTAATTACAAGACAGAAGGCTTGAAGTGTAGTCCTTTGCTGAACAAGTCGCGCTGACGTACATCGTCTTTTGTGATACTCAAGTGCATGTTGTAGTTGTAAGTGCAACAAATCGGTCAAGAAATGGCGCATGAATTGTTTTCTGTCGTTAAACAAATCGGACAGGAAATGGCGCATGTGTTGTTTTGTGCAGTTAAAGGGACATGGTCGCTTTAAATTGCATACTCGTAGTATTGGCAACGTTATTGAAACCGCCGAACATCCGTTGTATAAAACGCCCTTTCTTGCGGCTTGCGTGTTAATTATTTGTGGTTAAATAACAATTGCAGTTTACAACGTTGTTGTTGTTTTCAGAAACAAATATAGTATACCAAGAAAGCAAAGACGTTATAACTTCTTGTAATCATAGACGTTGTTGCACGTGAGAAGTAGTAAGTATGCGTGAGAAGTAGTAAGTATGACAAATAGGTTAAAAAGGTTCATGGAGTGTTTGCTGTAGTAAAAGGCACATGTGAACAGATGTTAAATTTGTACGTCTGGAGGACCCACAAGAAAGCGCATAAGTAAAACGAGAGCGCCGATGGCGTTGAAAGCCTATTTGCAAGATACAGGGAAGTTTCTGCTAAAGTAAATGTTAACCCTTAAGCTGTTTTGTATGTAATAACTGATAAGCCTCATTACTGCTGATTAAATTTCTATAATAGAGGCTGATATGGATGGTCTATTTCAAAAGGATGCATTCCATTTATTGTAAGACATAAGTTTATAAAACCTATA
>VMBQ01004434.1:0-83826 GCA_007657795.1 Dreissena rostriformis | reverse complement strand
AAAATGATTAATCATGACAATTAATGCACTATTTTATCTACTTTAACAGGAGGACTACTCACCACAACATAGGAAAGACCACGTGACAGTTGCTAAACCTTCATTACAAATGACTGTCACGTTTTGAATGTGAAAGTCGCCTTCTCTCAGTGTTACAACCCATTATTTTCTCTGCAAATCGTATTAAACTAGAGATGTTGCTACGACTAAGACATGTTTTTAAGACGACTATCTCACGGGATTACTTTATGTTGGAAGACTTAGTAATGTCTTCATTCTGATATTGTAAATGTACGCTTAAACCTATTTGTTCCAGATGTTGGAACATTACTACTTGATAAGGCTCGTGTATTGGTTCAGCATCTGAACATTTCAGTGAAACCGTTTTTGCACTCTAGTTGAACCAGATAAAAACAGATTTAATATATGAACACAAAAATCTATGTAAAAAGTAAAAAGTAATTTACATGACACTTTTTAATTCATCGGATCTAGAGTCGTTTTATATTTTAACAATATCAGTATTGAAAACAATGTGCTGTGTTATCAATTTGAAACGTCTCAATAATTGCTGAGATTGGCATTTATATGAATCGTCGAAGAGTGGAGAACCATGTATATCGATTAGCAATAGCAATAAGGAACTAGTGTGTTGGCACAAGCACAGGTCGGACGGTTTTCGGATATCATTCGCGTTGTACTTCTTGAAAAAAAAACGCTGATAAAATCATATTTTGCAGGTCCAATTCTTAATTGGCATGTTATAGAATTACTGTGACAAACGCTTGTCGTTTTGATGTGATATTTACTCACATACTTAAGCGTGCCCAAAAGTTTCTAGATATAATACTTGTTAAAAGGAACTATTTCTGTGATGAAAATTGCTGGTTTTTAATCTGGCAGAAAATTATTACGGCCTTAAGACACACTCGAATTGAATAATATAATCAGTGTTGATTTATTTTTATTTATTTAATGGTTGTAGTATTGTCTCAGAAATGGATACATCCGAGGCGGTAATAGCTCTGGCGTGATTGATCAGTGTATTGTGGTTTTAATTAACTCCGGTGGAAATATCCGCATTCGTCCTATGTGGAGTTTCAAAGTAAGTGAATCTTGTTTATCGGATTGCTAATGAAAGGAGATTTGCTAAGAAATGCTCGAATAGTCGCCTTCTGAGAAGATAATCATCCAATGGAATATAGTTCATAGCAGAGTTATGGAGAGACGGGAGACTAAAAGAAAATCAGAGATACGTGAAATTCAATCTATGTGTATGCCGGTTCCAACCATTGTGCTGAATACAACAGCAGTTGACAAGCCGAATAACGTGACGCTCACGCACTCTCGTTCAGCGGGAGATATTGACGTCATTTTAAATGATGCAGACGATTTTCAATCCGGAGCATGCGCAGAAGGCATGTCCAGTATTTCAGGGTCAATTTCGGCAGGATTTTATGACAAAGACTTGCAAAATATTGAACATTACTGTTCACCGAGACTCCCAAGAAAGTCCTCTGGCTTAGATGACAATCCACCACAAAGAAAGTCCGGAGCGTTTATGGACGCTTTTAATTTGAGCGGCTTCAGTTTTCTTGACACAGGGTGTCGCGTTGGTAGCACGGTGTCATTGAACAGCGAGTACACTGCCAGGAGTGTCGGGCTCATTTCAAACGACTCAAACTCGGAATCGTCACAGCAGGCATATCCGTCTGCGGTAATGGAAAGCTCGTTTCAGAAACACACTATGCTAAAAAGGTTTTATTCCAGTCCAGAAAAGGACGACGAATTATTACATTATCAATCAAACGTGCGCAGAACTTCGAAATCCATGGGAAATATGCAAGAGGAAGACAAGCAAAACTTTGTATCGTTTGATTTCGGAAATGATTCGTTAAATGACGTCAGTCAGTTGGAGCATGCGCAGAACAATGCGGAATACTGTGACATAGATAATTCGTTGGCAGTGCGCACCGGATGTAGTAGGCAGGACACAGAAGACACGCCGGATTCTGATATTTCTGAACCTGAACAGCGGCACTTCGTAACCGCGGTCACCGGAAGTGTAGCCATGCGTGACGGGAGAATCCGAAAGTGGTTGACTGAGATAACTGATCCAGACGATAATGCTAACTCGTAAGCAAGTGATATCGAGGGAACGAGACGGCAAAATCGATTTACAGTGGGAGCATGTAATGTTCTTGGATAGTATTTTTGTATTATTGTTTACTTTGTTAGTTGTATTTCGTGTTTTAGTAAAATAAATATTTTGGGTTATTGACGATCCAGATAAAATCATAGCTATTGCATTTTGCTATTGTATTTTGATTCGACAATAATTAATTATATACACGAAATTGAAAAGACTTAAGTTTACATAATAAAATATATTTCAAAATATTGAATATTATTCCTTTATTTACCTGCAATCTAAAGAAACAAAGAATTTGATTTTTTTTAATATTCATATTTCGCTATGGGAATATTATCTTATTTTTAAACGCAATGTCATGATATTACTTTATAGTTCTCATAACGCCTTTAATATGAGTCCACGCATTGCTGTCCAGCTATATCGGTAATTTCTAGAGTATCCGTGCATGCTTTATATCGGTTTGTCTTGCATGATCGACGTATTGACTTAAGTAAAGTGCTCTCCATGTATTGGATAATTACATACTCACGTGTTATGTAATCGATACAACTGATGGGATAGTAAAACAGGCAATGCACATCGTATGCCATCGATCAGAGGAAACATTTTAGCGCCTGGTCATAAGTTTAGCCAAAGGCGGAAAACGCATTCCTAAAACCCATTCAAGCTCGATAAAATAAATGATGGTGGCACATAACATTTATATTTGTTGCATCACAACTTACATGATTGTGCCATAAAAAGGCAAGTGCTTAAATTGCAAGTGACACATGCCCTGAATGATAAAACAGAAACAGCCTATATCAATATGTAAAATTTGCAGCCTATATCAATATGTAAAATTTGCAACAGAAAATTAATAAAGACACCACAGTCCAATGACAATTGGTCGATGTATGTACCACATACATCGACCAATTGTCATTGGACTGTGGTGTCTTTATTAATTTTCTTTTGCAAATTGTACCTAATTCTGGCGAGTACATTTTGCAGTATACAAGTTTCTCGTATGCTTCAACCACAATTAATTTATTTACTTGACACTTGAGTAAAAGAAGTAAAATTAAAACTCTAAATTAACAGCGGTTTGTTCAGATATATATTCTGCATTCATTGGTCTTTATATTTGAAATGTTTCACAAACGCAGCAGAAGAAAACACGTACGCATTTTGTTATCTACGCTTATTGAAAGTCTATGCCGAGAGAAAGTTTACTTTTAAAAAGTATAAGAGCATTTCACGAACAAAGATATCAACCCATGAAATATATTATCGATGTCTATCACATATAACGCATCTTTATGGGCATTCCCGACAGTTATGTACGATGCCTTCATTTAGGCGAAGGGAAGATGTAAGAATCTGAGGATACGACTGAAAAAGAAAGTTTTTTTTTGTGGAAGGCAAAATTACATCAAAACATATTTAAACTAGAAACGTTTGTAAACTACTTTGCTGTCTCTATGTTTAGCCTTTTCTTAGATACCAATTATTTGAACTACCACAGTATTTAAAAAAATCATTTAAATGATTTTTCTCATTCTGAGAAGTAAATGTACAGAGCTAGAAACAAAAGTATTCGAACACTTTAAAACAAAAACGCCGTCTTCTCATGCGAAAATGCATACGTTCTAAAAAATTAACACGGTCAACTTTTTAATCATAAACATGTGCATACGAACTGAGAACAAAGCAAACAAGATCATATTGTTTCAGGACAAGATGTGTCACAGCCTAACCGCTCTTTATTGTATGGTATTAGGTTCAAAAGATTTTATATTAAATTATTGTTTAAAATGTTGACTGTTTCTGCGTAATTTAATTAAAATATATGTTGCCCAGGAAGACTATCCGCAACTATCATGTGTTTTTATCAGTGCCTTACATTTTGTTCTTTTAAAGTATAAATGTAGTTGTTCCCATGTATCAAACAATTTTATCTCATGTTTGTTATGGGATGCAATAAAATTCTAATGACCGAAACTGCGAAATGGACACATATTGATGTCATATTCGTTTATTTTAAAGGCTGCGTAGTCTGTCGTTAAACAACTATTATTGCGGCTTCATTTTTTGCGTTTTTGTTTATTACATGACCTGAATACTTACCTATTTCATGTTATGTCTCTAAATATATTTGTTCAAAAACGAGGTTTCATTTCATCGTGCCTTATCAAGTAACAATGGTGTTGCTCTGATTTGCATTCAACCACTTAGCAATTAAATAGTAATTAAATTGAAATGGATAATCTAGTATTTTTTTTATTCATTTTAAACATATATTGTATACATACATGTTTTATTTATTTGCAAACAATGGTTTTAGCAAAGTATACAGAAGTTATGCCTGATAAAGTTTAAGAACTTGGTGTGAATAATACTAAAAAAAAATTGAAAAAGATAAACTAACATAAGAGTGAATAGTATATAAGTGGATAAGCATTATGAGAATTTAATTCGATTTCATCTGTGTTCAAAGATCTGCAATGTGTCATTACTGAGGGCTATTTCTTTCTCAATGTGGATTTTGAGTTTAAGACTATGGATAAAACAATTAAAATGTGGTATTTTTTCTGTATTTCATGTTAAAGATAAAATATTTCATCAATATAAGAATAAAATTCACAATATTATTACCGTGTAACGATTTTAATGAGTTAATTCCGAAACTAACACTTAAGAAGGATAGTTNTCGTCGTCAGGTTCTAGCGATATGCAATTTATATGTTTATTTGATTGGATGTGATGTGATAGATACTCGATGCATATAATAAATAGCGATGATGAAAGTGGACACCCTTGTCGAACCCCTCGTTCAATGTGAAAGCTGTTTGAGAAGAAGCCATTGTTAGTAACTATACTATTTATGTCGGTATAGAACAGTTTTACCCATTTAATGAGACTTTCACCAAAGTTCATATTTTCAAAGCAAGCGAACATATACGAATGATCAAGTGAATCGAATGCCTTTTCAAAGTCTGCAAAGAATATTAGACCAAAATTATTTGAATTGTTGAAATAGTTAATGCATTCTTGTATAAGACGAACGTTTTCACCAATGTTACGTCCTTTTATGAAACCGGATTGAGATCTTAAAATCATTGATGGTAATATTTGTTTTTAAATTATGTAAGCTATACTTTTAGCTGCTATTTTATAATCATTGTTCAGTAAATTAAAAGTGTTTTTTTTCCGGGTTTTGGAATGAGTGATATTATACTTTGTTTTTTAAGCGTGGTTAGACCTCCGTTGTTAAATGAATAATTTAGTGAATTAGTTAAATGTGTTTTTATATCGTTCCAACATATTTTATAAAACTCGGTAGTGATGCCATCAGATCCCGAACTTTTGTTATTTTGCATATCTTTAAGAGCTAGTCCACATTCATATTCAGTTAGTAATCCGTCACATACTTGTTTTTCCTCTTCATTTAAAGCATGATGTGTATTTTTAAAGAGGGTGTTATTTCCGACATTATTTCGTTGATAGAGCGTTTGGAAAAATAGGCGTTGTTCTTCTAGTATTTGACTTCTATTTGTTATGTCTTTGCCATTGACTACTAGTTTGTGTATAGTTTTGTGTTCGCTCCTACGTTTTTCAATGTTTGCAAAGAATTTTGTATTGTTTTCATTGTGTTCAACATGCTGTGCCCGTGCTCGAAGTATTATGCCATTGAGGTGTGTGTGATAAATTCCTTCTAATATTTGTTTTTTGAAGCAATATCATTTTCAATGGCGGTGGTATCATTTTTTTTTCATGCAACTGCTTTTCAAATGTTTCAATTACTTTTATGGTTTCATTTTCAAGTTTGTGTGTTTCTTTTTTTTAAATGACGAGTATCTTATTGTTGTGTAACGTATATTACCTTTGATTATTTCCCATAAGGTGTTTGGATTTGCATCTTTGTTTTCTTGAACTGTATTGGTTATTTCCTGTTTTATTTGTGTTTGATATTGTGTATCTAATAAGATGCTTTTATTAAGTTTAAAGTATCCTGGGCCTCTTTCAGGTTGTATTTCATGAGATTTAAGTTCAACTATCGAGTAATCAGTCATAAATCCTGGTTTTATGTTGCATGTGTTGATAATATTGCAAAGTGACTCAGATATTAAAAAATAGTCTTATCTGCAAAATATTGTTGGTTTTGTGTTTGAGTGCCAGGTGAATTTTCTTTCATTCGGATTAACTGTACGCCATATGTCTATTAACTTGTAGTTTTCAATTATGTTATTCAAAATGTTTCTTTTGTTTGAGTGAGTATCTATACTTGCTTGCCTGCCAATTATTATTTCGTTAAAGTTATCCACTGTTATTCCTGTATTACTTTTGAGCAGAAAAGCGATGCCTTGTGTATTTGTATGTTGTCCGCTAAGATAAATATCTCCGTCCCATTCACTTTTCAATGTTTGTGCTAAGGTATGTGTTAGGTGACTTTCCTTTAAAAGACATTTTTTTTTCGTCTTACCATTTGAAAATTTTAGTGCGTTTGTCTTTGTTATTTAGCCGTTTTACATTTAGAGTACATGTGTTAATACTCATACAAAAGGAGAGTTAAATAAATTGTAATATTTTGTGCGCCTGTCCACTTGGTTACTGTCTTAATACATCGAATTGGGTTAAACATGCTAGATGAAAGATATTTTCTACTATACACCAAGAAATAAGTTGAAAACAAAAATGAACAAAGATATGTTCTACTATACACCAAGAAATAAGTTGAAAAGAAAACAAATGAACAAATGAACATCCTAGATGAAAGATATTTTCTACTATACACCAAGAAATTAGTTAAAAACAAATATGAACAAAGATATTTTCCGCTATACACCAAGAAATACGTTGAAAAGAAAAAAAAAGAACAAATATACATGAGAGCATAATAAATGCATATTTGGCTAGACAGTTAACAGGGGTGTGCCTACTAGAAATACGGTCAATTAAATTTAAACATTATTTAGTGCATTTTGATAGTGATATTAAAGCACTCGTTACGTAAGTGTAGAACTCGAACATAAGTACAATGTAGCTCATGTTTTGCAATTATAAAAATATTAGGGAGCCATAATACTCAATTTGTTGTATGTTTTTAATGCACTGCAACATACATTTACACATGTTTAATATTTCTATATACACATACACAAAAACAGCTGTATATACATACATGAATTCAGATTTGCATATACATACACACATGTGCATATATACATATACATAGATCACACAAAGAAACTAATTGAAATTAATTAATAATAAGAACAGCCTGTGCGATACACCTTTAATAGTTTAAAGATGTACCAAGGCCAATATCGAATTGGAAAAAAACTAAAAAACAACAACGAACCTTAAAACGAAAAAAACGAAAGCAGAAAGGCTTCTTGATGTCTCGGTCTACAATGAGCAGTTTGACAAACGTTACTGTGAAGCATGACAAGAGACCTTCCTTTTACAAATATACTCGTTTACATACACTAAAAATCATTATAATTATCTGCATGCATGCCCTTTTTTCACACATACATACATATACACATACGAGCATTCACACATATACATACACGCATACAAATACACATACACATATGCGTTTATATTTCTATATGTACATACAAAAAACACCTATATATATATATGAATTCAGACTTGCATAAACATACACACATGTGCATATATACATATCCATAAATCACCCAAGGAAAACTAATTGAAATTAATTAACAATAGTAACAGCCTATGCGATACACCTTTTTTACACCACTAATAAAGTATAAGTAAAACTGACCTAAATGTGCGAGTTCGCGGATTGTTATTACAAACTTGAGTGTCTCAAAATAATTTATTAACATCAGAATATTAATTTGACACAAGGGACAAAACTGTAAAAAAACGTTGTTTTCATATCGGGATTAGGAGAGCTCCGAATACATTTTATTGCTGTTATTTTTAATATTTTTTTACGAAACACTCTCAAAGCATACGTTATTTTTATAAATATGGTTTTATTGCGAAATTGTTGAAATTCAGATGACTAAAACAGTTAAAAGAAAAAATTGAGACAGTCTCTTCCGAGGCGTACAAAAAGAGATATGCAATCAATGACGATTTTTACAACAGTTTTTCACGCACAATAGCAGCGACACATAAATTCCAATTCACTATAAAGCGATATAATCAAGGAGCACGTGCATTGTTACTTGCTACAAATGTTCGATATCATGGGCAGCCAATAATCATAGTAAAGTGACCGAAACAAATCAGTTAACAATAATTTTAACTGGTTTTAACAATACACAAAGAGTTTATGATGTAAGTTGTATTAATATGGTAAACACCCGTTATTGATGAGTGCACGTACGTAATACCCCGGTATACACTTACATAGGAGGTTTGAAGAATACAGAAGGCTTGAACCTATTTCGGCAACGGCAAATCGAGCCAGTGTTGGTAGTAATCCCACTCAACACGATGCGCAACGTCTCTCGTGTCTTTATACGAAATGAACCCGTTTCTGGACCAAACACTTTTCACCTCATCTGTCATTTTACGTTTTACACTCATTGATAATCTATTACTGATGCTTTATTGGAATTGTTACGCTATGCGGTTAATTTTTATTTTTATTGAAATGGTTTATGAATAACTCTGGACCAAGTGGTTGGTACTCAATACATTCGGTTTAAACCTCAATATTCTACATACAATGTATACCTGTTAATGTAAGGAATTCTAAAAGAAAGTCAATGCATATACGACATTTTTATTTGAACATTTGAGTCTATAGTTATGTGTTAATTCATAATTGATTAAACTAAATACTGCATGAGACCGTTAGGATATAGTATTATGCAGCTAACGTCATGAACATTTTTGTATGTCTTGTATTTGCAATATGTTTTACATTCCTAGAAAATAAACGGTACAAATTAAGATTTAATTTAGACTGTCGATAGGTTCCCTTCATATTACGTTAATCTGAATGAATATATAATTCTAACTATATTCAGTATAGAAATAATGAAACTATAGAATTGTTTATGAGATAAATTCTTGTTACCATTCGCAAATGCATTTTAAAGCCACTACAATACAAGACAAACCATACAAATAATGTAAACATATACACGATTATAGCTTATCAAGAACAAAAGGTCGCGGTGGTGTAGTGGATGAGGTGTCCGCCTAGCGATCGGGAGTTCGTGGGTTCGCTCCCTACTCGGGGAGCGTTCTCATTATCTCCTCCATAGACACCAAGTACTGGTTCTTCCCAGGACACGGACTCGACAGTGTCCATATATGCCTACAATAGGCCTTCCTTTAATAGTCAGCAATTGACTGTAGGAAGCACGAAGCACGAAGTAGAAGTAGAAGTATTATGTAAATGTAGCACATGTAAGTGTATAAAAGTATGTGTAGTTCATATGATTAACGACTTATGCATAGTCTTCAAGAATGCTTGCACAATTTAGTTGATTGAATACTAGATTTTCAATCACTAGCGGATCAAGGGGAGGGGCCTCCATCTAACATGTCTGGGTCGTACATATCTGAGCATATAGAAACGGAAACAAGAAATATATTCTGATTTGTTCTTTCGCTCGATTCATTTGCGAATTTTCATCAATGTAATATACATATACATTATGTACAGGAACCAGTCCTAGCGGTATCAGGTATGTTGGAGGAAAGATGCGTTCATCTGTCGTGTGCTGTAAACATAGATTAATATGCCTTCTTCGTTCACTCGTATATAAATATGTATGATAACAATTCTTCACTCTTTCTATAAACAACAGACCTATCCTACTGTACACTTTGTATTTGACAGCATACAAAGCAGCATTGTTTACTAAGTAAGGCCTTTATATCATGTCCGCACGTGTCTGATTTCAATTATTCTGAAACCTTTTTGTATGGAACATTACATATTTACACGCCGAACGTTTCATTCATGGCGATTTTTTGAATATGTTCGAACAATTATGGAACCCATCGCTAATGGCATTTCAGAGAGCTTTATTCGATGCTTATTAATGTGTATTCACCCTCAGCGGATCCTGCAGGATGCAGAGCGACTGTTCAAAGCTGCACTTAGATGATGAATGAAAGAGTTTTAATTTGCTCAGTAAAAAAGCCATACATACGCCAGGTAATATCAATTGATTCCATGATATTTCTGAGTCAGTTTTTTTTCCATTCGTAATGTTTGTGGAGCGTTCTGCTGACATTTTTCATCCTGCAGGATCTGTTCGGGTAGATAAAACATTAAAATTCGTGTAAAGGTGCAGAAACGGAACAGCCCAAGATCATTGGTATGACCACCGTAAAAATCTCAATTGTGACATAATTTGCTTTGGAAATCAGTTGGAGGGCAAGTTTAAGGTCGAATCAGAATGAAATATATGTGAAGCGTGTTTGACATCGGATGGTGTAGAATCGGCCAACTCATGTAAGAGATGTATTATGAACCCACATAGGAACACATAGAGCCAGTACGTTTCAATACCTTTTTTTATTGTTATCCCACAAGAACATAGCATTCGATGTGGACAGTTCATTTATATTTATGTTTGAAAAAAAAAGATCGTGGAGTATAACTTTATGGACTCGTTTCAATACGTATATAGGTTCCTTGTGATACATATATGCCTTATATTATATGTACATATATGACATTTTACATCCTGCAGGATCTGTTCAGGTAGATAAAACATTAAAAATCTTGTAAAGGTGCAGAAACGGAACAGCCCAAGATCATTGCTAAGACAACCTGCCTGATACCGCTAGGTCTGGTTCATGTACATTCATAGTTTAAATAAAGCCAAAACGAAAAAAATACAAATTATGCAAAATAAAATTATCAGATTTATTTTAGATTACGAACCAAGAACCTCCAGTACCAACGATGATTTTGTACAATTGAAAATGTTGAATGTGGAAAACAGAGTGAAACAACTTAAATTACGTCATATGCATACAATTTATTCTGGAAAATGTGCTTCATATCTCAGCAAGAACTTTGAAAATTCATCAAGATCTGGTAAAAGTAATTTTATAATACCAATTGTGAAATTTTAAAAAGACGTTTAAATACTCTGGGACTACAGACTGGTATTCCCTTCCAGAGGACATCAAAAAAGTGGAAATTATTGACAAATTTAAAAGAATGGTTAAGAAACATCTACAAGACAAACAAACTGAGAGAAGTGAGGACATATATATGTATTATTGATATAAGCATATGACTGTGATATATAAATAATTGTAATCTGTGATATATAAAATTTGAATTGAAATGTTTCCATATTTGCAATAATATTTATTTAGTTAAGCCTGATGTTTGGTAATGTTATACATTTTTGTTATACATTTTTTGTTTACATTGGTTTAGTTGTCGGATTGAGACAAAACGCTAGGTAATTCACATGTTTTATCTCTATCAAACACCAAAGTATGTGTGTGTAAGTTAGATCATATAACAACTTGATCATTCTTTTTTGGTACTTTTAATGGACCCCATTGGAAATGAGCTTTTAGCTTAATGGGTTATCCATAGGTCAAATATTGCATTTCAATTGATAACTAATTTTTATTACTGTTATAATATATAGATGTTATTTATTTAAATATTTATATATTATTTGATAATTACAGCTTTCAGAATGACATTGGTGTAACTATATTTTTATGTTTTTATGTATTGTGATATTGTTATTATGCGTTTGACCTAGAATGTTAATAAATATAAATACCATAACAATAATCAGATGCTTTCAAAAATGTAGAGTATTTTATCTACAATATATCACTTAATCTTAGTAAAATAATATTAAACGGTATAACTATCTTTATATGGGGGCAAGTAATTTACTTTTTTAAATAATATATGCAATAAAGTGTGTGGTTGGTATGCACTGAAATACGCATTATACTTTACTTAAAATTTATGTACACGTTTACATATGTATAAACAATAAATTTACTAAAATGCGTTTTGATCTCCTCAATAAGGAATGTGAACTCACAACTTAATTCTCTCAAAATTGTTTAGTGAATTGCGAGTTGATTTTAAAATGTCTATAAATCTATTGATGTACATTCTATGTAATATAATATACGTTTCCTTTTAAATTAAGAAAATAAAAAAGAAACCATTAGTTCAGTTGGCAAAACGCTTGACTACAAATGCAAGGATTGCGGGTTCGATTCCCGGCCCATCCACAATACAATTATTTCACGGCCACTTCTCCCTTCCTCTGATTCAAGTAGGGTAGTTGTTAACAGCTGTGATATGACTAGAATACTGTTTCAAACGGACACATATCTAAATAAACAAACAAACCCAACATTTAGGATCAAACACAAGATATAATTTACAATTATTTGAAATTGCATAACTATTTGACATTGTTTAAAAAAAACCATAAATGATCAAATATAAATACTTTCATATTAAACTTTGAGGCAATTTTACATTGATATATGCCAACATGCGTTTGTTTTCAAAGCACTTATATCAGGGCATTTTCATCTTTAAATGGTGTTAGTGTTCTCATGTTTTAAGTTTGTTTACGTTCCTGATATGGCTCTGGTGAGGTATTCAATAATATACATTTCGAGTTTTCAAGTCAAATAAAGTGCACCAAATCACAACAAATAAAGTGCTTGTAGGTTGCAAACCCGCCGCCCATATATTCCAATATACTTTTGATCACGATGTAAACATTATCATCCAAGATATAGTCATTAAATGTCAAAGATTCCCCTGAGGCAGTATGGATCACAGGTCTCCTCCAACATCCTACTCATTCACGCCGTCTAGACGCAGGTGGACTTTAACATTGAGTTACACAGCCATTAGTCTTTAATCATAAAATTATAAAACACCAATTAAGCTAATTGCTAATGTTGAGCAATCGGGATGGACTAACAAACACTCGAATAAGCAAAGCAAACACGTTTTACACTATCTCGGTCTTTAAATATTATGTTTTTAATAGCATTTTGCTTTCTCTTTTCACGCAAACACATACTTATTAAACCAGCCTCGAATCGATATATTGCATATGTCAAATTTAGTTGTTCCCCGGCCAATATTATTATTCTTCATCGTTAATCAGTTACTCGTAAAATATTCGAAGTACACATTATTTGCTGTAGGTACATCCATATTGTCCTAGCGATTTAAAAAACTTAACGGTCTCCTTTCTCGACTAATGTGTAAATGGACAAAATCAATTATTGTCAACGAAGACGGAACCTTCGCGCTACTTAAAAAGACGAGTCTTATACATGACCGAATAAGCAAACAAAACCCAAAATGGTTTGTAAACGTGACATAAACATTCTGAACTAATCTGCCTTTAAATGTTCAAAAATTATGTTGGATATTGTAATGTGTTGAAGTGTATTAATATTAGTTTTAGTGCTCTGATATGTTAATTTGCATTTCTTGGACGCATATGACTGCAAATGTAGAATACAATTATAAACATGTTGGTGCTTTTGGCAACAATGTCCAGATTGCACTCGTCGCGCAATTTTCAATGTTTAATGATTGTTTCGTGAATAAGTGTTGGCCAAATTACCGATTTTCTTCAGTTTACAAGAAGCATCAAGGGGCAAACTGAAATGCGGAACCAATATTTCAATATACTAAATATACTAAATATTGTAGATATAAATGAAACACTATGTTTTCGGAAGGTAAAACTAGTTTCTACAGGTTTGTACAACTTTCTATTTGACCGTTCGCATGTTACGTCCTGTTTTACAGACAAAAACATCATATCGACTACAAGGGAAAACGCAAGCGACTATTAAATTAACCATTACTTGGGGAGCAAGTAATTAGTCGAAACGACATTTATATAAGTCTTACCGAGGTGTAGCTTGCAAGAACATATTTGCATTTCTTATTTGCTGCTAAAGAAATCGGAATATACTTTACTGTAAAGATAAGGCGAGAAACTGTCACATACAGTTTGCACTTGCCACGGTGCATAGTTGTCGAAAGGGTACAAACATAATTGGCGATAAAATAACAAATAACTGCAATCACAAGACCTTGTATCATATTAATTTATACAAAAGGCAATTACTTAAAAATAATGTAATCGCGAAACAACATGCGGTGAACTACTTGGAGATAATTAGGATGCAAAGTTTGACGAAAATTTCACGCAAAATTACAATGAAGCCTTAATATAAAACAATGACGAAAAACGCATGTAAAAAGAACGAGATGTTACGCACCAAGTCGTTTAGGTGTAATGTTAAACAACGCGCCAAAAATCTTTAAAAAAACAACAACAACTAAATTTCGAAAACCTTGACAGTTTTAGCTATAGCACGTGTAATAGTTTGACAAAAATAGCAAGCTTGCACAAAAGCTTGTATATGTAGTTTTAATCAGGCAATAACTCCCATGAATATAACGCAATCGCAAAACCTTGACACAAATCAATGTAGCTCTTTTAGATAATTAATCTGTTAAATGTGCTCGAAAATAAGCACACACAATGTAGGAGTGTCCTACACAACTGTTGTATGTCATTTTAAACAACGGGAAATAAGTCATTGAAGAAATAACGCTATTGCAAAACAATTACAATATGCGCTAAAGCATTCGTATATAATAGTTCTGTAAACGTTTCACGAAAATCGCATGCAAGTAGGAGGATTTGCGCACATAAGCTTTAATTTGTGATTCTAAACAAATGCCAATAAATTCTTAAAAAATAACTAAATCGAAAACGACATTGACAATATACGAAGTAGTACACAGAGATGACCAATATGGATTTTTTTGGTTATACATTCCAATTGACAAAGGACGCACACAGACACTTGAACCTAAGCAAATTTTACATTTACTAATAATGATCAACACATATGTAAATAAATATTTAATGTTCTTAATTAAAAGAAACGGGGTAATATATTAAATTAAAACAATGTATAAAGAAGTTCATAACATGTGTTTTGATGCGAACCGATTCAAAAATATATGTTTCAGTATAAATTAATACAAGGCATATGACACAATTGCGACAGGTTCGGCGCAAATTCATTATTATCAAAATGTGAAGAAATCAATATTTTAAAAAGCTCAAAAGTAAATATGATTATCAAAATCGGTATTCAAGTATATTTATTTGTATATAAATATATTTAAGAATCCTAATCGGATCGTGCCCTAATACAACTATGGTTGCATAATTGTAAAAAAGTGTTTATGTATGTACAATTGTCCATTCTGTGTATGTCAAAAATTGTTCACACGTCGAGATGCGTTTCGGAGTTAGGGTGGGGGATATAACTGCGAATGAACCATCCCTTTTTGGGGGATGGGGATTTCATAATACATTGTATGTATGCTTCATTCTGCACCGTGGCTAGGCGCACACGCCGAAGTCTCAAATGGGAATATGTGTGTCTGTTTGTATGTCTGTGTATCGGATTGTTCACACACATCTTTCTCCCTATATATATATAAATTGCGACAAATCGTAAGTAAATCAGTATTAACTATAATAAATGTAGATAGAACTATGAATATATATAATCAAAATGTTGTTTCACAATTACGTTTCCTTCAGTGACTGCTGTGTGTTTCCGTGTTGGTGTATTAAATGTCATACCAGAAGCGCGTCTGAAGTTGTTTTCTTCATAAAGTACATTTTCCCGTATAGAAAGCATAATTATATTTAAGTGTTTTCATTATAATTAATAATATATTCAACGAAAAATGCGGGCGGTCTTTGTGACTCAGTAAGTTGAACTCACTAAAATAGCTGTACAAGTTCGAGTAATCCTTCTTTGTATTTCCTGTGAGATCATTCTTTGATGAAAACTTATGAGTTTTGATAATCGGATCGTCATTTTATTTTTTAGAATAACATTGTAATCCGAAGTTCACAAAAACACAACACGATGCCGCATTTTGATTTTACTAGTTTAGATATTATAATTACTTTAAGGGAGGATTATTAATGCTATAATCCAATTATATCCGAAAACTGCACTGTAAATAGCTACCGAAATCCCTATATGCTTTGGTCATTACATCGCTTGGGAAGCTGTTATTGGATTTAGAAAACGGTTTTACAACAAATTACTTTCTTTTTTTATTCCACACAAACTTTACAAGCATCGGTAAGCCACCCAAATGCCGGTAGCATATGTTGAGTAGATGAGTTCCTGACGTTTAGAATGTAATAGTGATGATAATACATGTTTCGTTTACGATATAAACATGGCATGAAATGGCAAATGTTAAAACAGTTTGAATAAAAACGAAGAACATTGTTTTATGCCTGTATTAGTGTCAAGTTGTTAACGCTGATTAAATACAATAACAATACAATATTTTTTGTATCAACAAACTGTACATGTACTTATACGATGCTATATAATACAATCTGAAAAAAAATGATGTTTAGTACAGGGTAAACAAGCCTTTCGTGAAGAAAACATGAACATGGACACGCTCAGTATCAAGTTCAATATGTTCCATCCGTCATGATTATAATTCAGCATTTAAAGGTCTGGAAAGATATATCGGATATGAGCACGCCATCACGTGTTAGGCATGACAGATTTCGTCATATCGCTTTCTCGCACGTAACTAAATACAACCATAGAGGAAATATTTCAGTCTGAGATAACGTCATATATGTTTATCATAATTGCGTAATGAGGAAATGTCAAGCCAGCTATAATAAATAATGAGAACTATATGTCCCATATGACACAATAATGTTTACAAGTTTAATTTATACGTTATCTTATAGTCATTATTCATTTGTACATATGCTTCCATAATTAAGTATTGCATGTAAAACTACTGCATTTCATTTGAAATGTTTGATTTGGATCATAATATCTACGAATGTGCATCACGCAGAGTAAACGAAAGCGTAAGCAACGTTTGTTTAACCATAAAAGATAACATATCCAATGGAATTAGGAATTGATGTATGACAATACGAACACGTGGACTTACTGCTCACAACGGTTAATATGCGTAAGGGAAGCCATGTAATGGAATACACGTGTATGATATTTTAATCAACAAGCAGCGTAAGTAAAAAAAAGACGAATACATAGATGCGAAACAAACCCATGATTAATATTGGAAGGCACTTATATTTAAAATGTTATCAATTACCTAATTATCATATATTAAGATAGCGCAAATGATGTTGACATCCGGTTTATAAACACCGCGCCTTAACACTATCGCTTTCTAGTTTTTAGGTAACTTTGTCAACCTCAAAGGAACTTTCGTTCCTCAGATTCGTATATCTTTTCTTTGCTTAGGTCATTTAAAACGATAACATCATGCGGAAATGTTGGGAATGCTTATAAAACATTGTTATATGTGATAGATATCAATAATGCTGTGTTCGTAAAATGCTCATATACTTTCCAAAAGTAAACTTTCTCTCAGTACAAACTTTAAATGACCATAGATAAGTTTTCGGCTGCGGCGTTTGGGAACATATTTCAAAATATACATAATGCAGATTTGATTTGTCTTAAATAGCCGCTGTTATTTGATGGTGTAACATTCGACCTCGTTTACTTAAGTGTCAAGTAAATGAATCAATTGTGGTTGAAGCAGACGATTAAATCGGATACTGCAAAATCATGCATGTACACGGCAAAAATTTGTTAGAAAAGGGCTTATGCTAGATAAAATGTGATAGATGTGCACCGTAGACATCGACCATCTGCAATTGGACTGTAGTGCCTTAAAAGTTTCTCCTGCTAGTTTTCATAGTGATATAGGCTGTTATATCTTCCTTAGCACTTTTTTTTAATTTAAAGTATTATCTATGCAGTTATTGCCCTTTGTATAATATTCGTGTGTAAAACATAACTATTAATATACAATTACAAATGTAATTGTAATGAAAATATATATGTTAAAAGAGGACTTTGAGATTTCTGTTTAAAAAAACTTGTCTGTTTGCCCGTACTTTAACTGTCAAAAACACTCTATTTGGAAAAAAACTAAACCTCTGTGCATTTTGCACACGCATTTGAAGCAATCGCTTTTTATGGATCTATCAGGTAGGTTGTGATGAAACAAATCTAACTGTAATGTGCCAGCATCAATTATTTTATTGAGCTTGTATGGGTATTAGGTATTCATGTTCAGCCTTTGACATGGATTAAATCCTTTGATCGATCGCATACGATGCACATCTTCTTTTTTTGCATTCACATCAATTGTATCGATTACAAGACAAACCGCAGGTGAGTGTTTCATTAACCAATACATGGAGAGCACGTAACTTAAGTCTCTCATTCAAGCAATACCGATATGTAAACTTGCAAGAATATCGTGACATTTATTGCAATGGCTGGTGAGCAATCGGTGGAGTATCAATAATGGCGGTCTTATTAAAGATCTTTAAAGTTATGTTATTACATTGTGTTAGAAAATAAGATAATACTCTCATAGCGAATTATGACATTAAAAGTAAACAGTGTGTGTCTTCATCATGCAAGTACATTCCCGAGTAATATTCAATGTTTTGAAATGTATGTTATCAAATAAATAGTAAGCCTTTCTGAATGATTGAAATGAGCACTTGGATTCAATGTGTCACAAGAGCAAACATAATTGTGTGTATTTGTAAATACGAAGTGCTTGAACAAATGTTATCTTTAATAATTGTCTTATTCAGTTTCTATACATTTGGCTTATGTCCGCACTGAATAAATGTATTTATACTCTAGCGGTGCATGTCATATATATCAGATAATCTAAAGAGTCCGTTTATTATGCAATATACTACATAGTTATGTACTGTGAATAATTGAATGTATATTCTTTTAATAAACTCTTTAAGAAACAATGAACTTGAAAAACAACGATTGTAGGTACACACAAATGAGAAATAGAAATATTTCTTAAAAAGTTCTTGCATTCAATTTCGTAAATATAATTAATTATTATAGAATCACAATACAACCGCAAAAGTATTAGCTCTAATTATGATGTTATCGGGAACGTCAATATTCCCAAATATTTATTTTTCTTAAACACGAAACACACAAAACAAAGTGAACAATTATACAAAAATACTATCCAAGAACATGGCATGCTCCCACTGCTAATCGATTTTGCCATCTGGTTCCCTCGATATCACAAGCGGCTTACGAATTCGCATTATCGTCTGGATCAGGAATCTCAGTTAACCACATTCGGATTCTCCCTTCCCGCATGGCTACACTTCCGGTGACGGACGTTACGAAGTGCCGCTGTTCAGGTTCAGAAATATCAGATTCCGGCGTACATTCTGTGTCATGCCTACTACATCCGGTGCGCACAGCCAACGTATTATCTATGTCACAGTATTCCGTATTATTCTGCGCGTTCTCCAACTGACTGACGTCATCTATCGAATCATTTCCAAAATCAAACGACACACATTTTGGCTTGTCTTTTTCTTGCATATCTCCCATGGATTTAGAGTTTCTGCGCACGTTTGATTGATAATGTAATAATTCGTCGTCCTTTTCAGGACTTGAATAAAACCTTTTTAGCTGACTGTGTTTCTGAAACGAGCTTTCCATGACTCCTGGCGGGTAGGCCTGCTGTGACGATTCCGAGTTTGAGTCGTCTGAAATAAGCCCGACACTTCTTGACGTGTACTCGCTGTTCAAGGACACCGAGCTTCCAACACGGCACCCCGTGTCGAGAAAACTGAAGCCACTTAAATTCGACGCTTCGGAATTTCTTTGATGTGGACTGTCATCTAAGCCAGAGGACCTTCGCGGGAGTCTCGGTGAACAATAATGTTCAATATTGTGCAAGTCTTTGTCACACAATCCAGTCGATACTGACCCAGAAATATTGGACATGCCTTCTGCGCATGCGCCGGATTGAAAATCGTCTGCATCATTTAAAACAACGTCAAGATCTCCCGCTGAACGAGATTGCGTGAGCGTCAGGTTATTCGGTTTGTCAACTGATGTTTTGTTCAGCACAATGGTTGGAACCGGCATACACATGGAATGAATTTCACGTCTCTCTGATTTGCTTTTAGTCTCTCGTCTCTCCATCACTCTGCTATGAGATATATTCCAGTGGGGGATTATCTTTACCGCCGGCAGTTATTCGAGTATTTCTTGTAAAATCTCGTTTCATGAGAAATCCGATAAATTAGATTCATTTACTGTAGGACCCCGCATAGACCGAACGCCGATATTTCCAGGGGAGTTAAGTTTTCCCACAATACACTGATTCATCTCGCCCGAGCTATTACCGCCTCGGATGTATCCATTTCTTAGACAATAATAGTACCCTTAAATGAATACAAATGAATCACAACTGATTAACTTCTTAAATTCGATTTAATTGAAAGGCCGTAATGTTCCGTCAGACACCAGCAATTTCCATCGGGTAATTAGTTCCTTTTAACAAGTTATATTTCAATTTCAAGAAAAACAAGAAAATGACACTCGATTGTCACTCTTATTCTATATTATGCCGATGAAGCATTGAAGCTCCAAAAGATGCTGTCATCAGCAGGTTTTACGAGAAGTAGAAGGCGCCTGATATCCGAAAACCGTCCGATCGGCGTTGTGCCAACACGCGAGTTTCTTATTGCTATTGCTAATCGATAGACATAGTTCAGCACTCTTCAGTGATTTATATAAATGAAAATCATAGCAAGGCTTGCTTGGGACGTCCTCAATTGATTACAACACACATTTTTCCAATTCTGATACTGTACACATATCAAACGAATCTTGAACCGATGATATCATAACTGCTATTTATATTACAATTTAATAGTTTGTATCCTATCAGTCAACTCTATTTTCATCTGATTTAGCTAGAATGCACAAACGATAACACAGAAATGGCGGGTTGCTGGAACAATAAACGAACGTTATCAACATCAGGAAAAAAATAATATGTTATTATACATTTAAACTATAATAATAAACAATTACTAAGTCTTCCTAAAGAAATATATTTCGAAAGCAAGTCGTCTTAAGAGCATGTCTTTCTCATATCCACAGCTCAAGTTCAATTTGCAGATGAAATTACTGGCTGTTACACTACTAGAGGCGAGCTGTTACACTACAAGAGGCGACTTTCAAGCACAACACGTGACAGTCATGTGTAATGAAGGTTTATCTACTGTCTCGTAGTCTTTCCGATGTGGTTTTCTGTTTCAAACACTTTACAGGATTCTCCAGTCATTCTACTTTCGTTGTATGGAAGCTTTGTAAGTGTTTTCACTTAAAAAACTACTGTCTTTCCGAACATCATTAGCAGCTTAACGTCCACTTATATCCATCAATCAACAACGTGAGTTTTCCTCCTGTTCAAGTAGATAGCATAGTGCATTTATTGTCAGTATGTATACTTTTAGCGGTATGCATTATATACTCTCGCTTTAAATTTGTAATTAGGTTATATAAAGAGTTCATGTAAAGGATTATTGATTTGTCAGTGTAAATTTGAGCAACTAATATACTGTACCAATGTTGAGTGACATCTGCGCATAAACTATGTACAACATATATGTTACTTTATTAAATATTTATATAGATGGTCAAACTAAATCAATATTGCAAACTCATCCTTAAGACCTTTCACAGCATGCCCCTTGGATGACCACATTCATATTTCCGTTAAATTTAGTTTTTTTATTAAAGGGTGTTGATTTGCATTGCGCAACGCTATAACGTCAATTGAGAACTCTCCTTTGCGTCTTAATCATTTAATTAACAATATGAATATTATGCAATGTATTTTACATACATTTAGTCTTGTAAATGCTGTGATATGCGTACACATGCGATGGGTCTTCATACGCATATAATTACTTATATTAGTTTTCATCATATGTCATCAGAATCTTGCTGTATAAATCCAGCCTTACCAACGTGAGAAAAAAATATGTTCACGATTTCTTTTTCTGAATATACGTTAAACATGGCCTGTCTTATGGCAATAATATTGCAACACATTATTTATTGATGCAGATACAGAAAACGTTTTGTATATAAGTTAAGTTAACCTGCAGCATAAATGCATAGTAAGTAATCCACAAATCACAATAATACACCTTACCATGTTATATGTCTTACAATGGTACATGAATGTAATCCAGTGTTTGCTTTCACTGCTCAGTTCACAGTATTGAATGTATCCAATATCACATAAACGATGTATAACTTTTTATTTGTAAATTGACATCACACTGTTCTAAATATAAACCCTTTCTTTCGCGATCTTATGTATTCTACAATAAATCACATTTCACGAGCACGGATGTTAGTTCACAAACACACAACAGCTTACTTCCTTTTGGTTTGTATTTCCTCGATAGGCTCTAAAAGAAGACTGACTGCACCTTCTTCGGAGATATTCGACAGTTCACGAATGCATGAATATGACTGGAGTCCTTGCGGATGGAGACACGTTAAGCCAATATCGTCTATGAAGCGGTATTGGAATTGTGTAGTCCATTATACAAAAGCGTACGTATATTCAATATTCCACTCAAACTTTATTAAACTACCGAACACCAGTTAAAGGCACAGCGTAAGTGAACAGCGGAATTCCAGGCGGCGTTTCAAAAGTGATTTAAAAATTCAGGTATGCTGTGTTTATTTGCTGTTTTGTGAATAACATAATTATAATCATGTTAAAATAACGTGTGAAGTTTCACTATCACTAGAATTTTTAATATGATATAACAATACAAACTCAAATACAATTTACTATTCACGAACCATGCAGATAGTTCGTTGCTCAAAATGTCAAATGGTGGTCTGTATGACCATATAAATCATTGATTGTAAGGCATAATGATTTCTTTAATTGTCTTGCAAATCGTCTGAACAATGTTTTGGGTACATTTTCCCGGCTGATGTTATACAATTTTATATGTCATGTACACGCTTATATGTCATGTACACGTTTCTAAACAGAGAACTATTTGATGGATTGTACACGAACATTAAGAAAAACACATTCATTAATACGTTCAGCGAATTCACAAAATGTAAACAAGAGGTGTACAATAAGCGACTTCAATGGCTCTACTATTATCTGCCCTGATCAAACTAAGGTCAAACTATTTAAAATAATCGTTTTTTTATTGTTGTTTTCCATACTGATAGTGTAGGAAATAATGGTTAATTTTGATGCTTTTATGTTAACTTAAGCAGGCAGCAATAAAATAGTTAACAAACACAATGAAATTGTTAATAAATTACTAAGATATAATAGATAAATGTGCACAATGTAAACATAAGATCGACGATAAAAAAGTAATTATAAGGACCTATCTGTTTCTCTATAGAATATAATGTGAAGTGATAATACATAGCCCAAGATGTACACAAAACAATTGTAAAAATGCGTTTAATATTCCTGACATTTTCAATAGAAACACTTTAGGACACTGTCATTATATGTCGCACGAAGAGAAAAATAATGGTGTGCAATGCTAATATAACATTATAGAAATATTAGTTGGAATGTTATCCTATATACGTATATTTCGTATTTAAAAGTAATTATTAAGAATACATTTATTGGTTTTGGTATGTTTAACGATACATACGAGAAATTATTATTTAATTCTATTATAACGATTGTACAACAACAACGATGTGATACACTGGATAACAAGAGATGTGTTTGTCAGAAACACAATGCCCGTCCTGCGCCGCTTTGGAAAAAAACAATGACCTTTGACCATGAAGGATGACCTTGACATTGACCTTTCACCACTCAAAATCTGCAGCTCCATGAGATACACATGCATTCATTTTTTTTTTACCTTTGACCTTTAAGGATGACCTTAAACTTTCACCACTCAAAATGTTCAGCTTCATGAGATACACATGCATACCAAATATCAAGTTGCTATCTTCAATATTGCAAAAGTTATGACCAACGTTAAAGTTTTCGGACGGACACACAGACTGACAGACGGACGGACGGACGGACTGACAATTCAACTGCTATATGCCACCCTACCGGGGGCATAAAAACCTATTGGTGTCAAATGAGGCCGTCATTTTATATTGAAACCGCATTGGTTTATTTTCACTATTATATTTCTCGTATTGTAACAGTGAAAGTCTAGTTTTAATTCACTGATTCTACATTTAAACTATAGAATAGGCTACAATAAAAGAAAGCAATTGTTGCGTCAAACATGTCAGGTGTGAAACATGGACTTAGATTGCCATTTAATGATGTGCAACATCGCACTTATAAATAGTATTTGTAAAACAAAGCTTTTCAGTTGATGAATGTTGCAGACACACGTATCACAAACTAATATCTGTGATATAATACTTTTCCCACCTTATTCCGACTTCTACAATACATGTCATTTGGGGCAGCTTTTTTGCCTGCTTTTACATTAAATAATACTTTAATTCCGTCTACTCTTTGTTTCATAGAAAGATTAATAGAAAAGTTCGAATCACCCCATGCATTTCGAATATATCTACAGCTAGTGTTTAGTACTTCATAGCTGACGATGTATGAGTCGCAACGTTTACATTCTAAGAGTAACCCCTTGCAGAACGTTGAACTGTAATAATTGTCAATGGTTTTTGATTAATTTATCAAGCTTTCAATACGTGAATGAATATTAAATCACAAATTAATGTCTGTATTGTTATTAAATGCTTCTTGTCAACGAATTGTATTTATATTACGCACATAGAAAAGTGCGTGTCTTGATAAACAAAGTCATACTGGAACTGAACACACTATATAACAAATACAATTTGAATATGTTTTTTTAAATAAGTGAGATGTTTGTCACTAAGTATTCTTTTCGGTGAGGATTTAAATGCAAACTAAAGTATTATTGCTTGTAGATCCATGCTTTCATATTTTTATACTAAAGTGATATCATACTAATTTAGGCATTACTTAATAAAGAAAAAATCCAACGGATTTTACAGCTTACTCCATTTTCAATTCGTGCTTAATTTTACAATATGGATAAATTAATTTAAACTGTGTATTTGGCGTTACAAAATCACCTTCAAAAGTTACTAATACAAACAAATATTATTGGTTTTGTCTGTTGTTGTTGTTTGTTCGAATTCGTTCCTAGTTTTCACAGAAAAGAAGGATTATTGGTTTTGTCAAATTTAAGAATGATTACATTAAAACATAACGACTAATTATTTTTTTATTATTAAAATACAATAAGTAACTGCAAACCACATTTTACAATTTAAAACCAAGGATACAACATTTGTAATGCTGTAATTTGAAAATGCTTACTACTTTTAAAAGTTTTATAAATAAGGACCATGATCTAAAATAATGATCATTTAATCTATTTTGATGGTGGAGGACAGTAATGTTGGACTTTTAATGCATATAGGGATTGATTTTAAGTCGAATTCATGAAAGCTTACTCACATTATCTGCTTTGGTGCTAGTTTTTCAACGGTGGTAGTACGTGTCCATCTTTCTGGCTAGATTTTGCTTTCTGCTTAATTTGATCCGCATTACAAGGTGTCTGTTTTATTGGCATCAATCAATGATCACATAGGGTAAATATTTAAAAGTGATGTATTACGATNTTTGGCTTATAATTAAACACTCGTACTAAAAAAGGTAAGTTGTGATATAACGTCGTTGGGATTCAATAAATAACATTTTCTTCAATTCTCAACCACATCTAAATACAATTATGCAAACACTACCGTACACTTTATTTGTTATATATTAGTTGTTCCGTAACCGGTCGATGCCAGTTACAGTTATCCGATAATTGTGAATACATTTTAATAATGTCTACTGTGGTACCCTATCTTAATTTTACGATACAGAAGTAAAGGCTTTGCATCAACCTAATAGTGTACAGTAACAATTAATATATGAATGTTTCTGGATCCCTATATTCATATCAACACATTATTAGATTTAAAAATAAAGAATTGACTAAGATCGAGACAAGTTCTTCACGGTTTGAATACATTGTTCTTGCAGGTTACAATTTGTTCTTATGTCATTAGCAAAATGTTCTGAATAACGACTGATGTAATGAGAGGTGGGTAATACAAAACAACATGCAAACATTCTTAAATATAACGATTTAGAAAATATTTTTTCACACAAAGGAGTAAGTCTTTTGGAATAGTTTGGTGAATACGGACCAAGGTTTCAGAGTTGTTCACAAGCTAAACGCATAACCGATATCTTTTGTAAGATGCATAAAAGTTAAATATTAGACATTCGGATCCATTTGCTATATGCACTTTACTAGACCATATTGGTATTAAAATGTAAAATAAATCAAAATGAATTCAGACACAAATGCTGATAAAATCAGAAAATGTATTGTTTCATGGGACCTTTCATTACCAAGAAACAATGCTGGCCAACCAAATAGATATTCGCGTTGAATGGTAAATTTTGCTAAGGTTATACACACAATAACTATCATAAATAATTTAAATGTTTTCGAACCACATAATAAAGATGTATTTGTTCAGTTCAGTTGAAAACAGCAATGCATTATGGTTTCATATGCTTCCTCCGTTTTTCGGTCACAAGTTAATGCCATTCGGTAATTGATAGCTATAATGCGAACAGAAAATGTTCTTAACATATTCCATATTTATCTAAAGTGGCTTTTGACATTTCAAAACTATGCACACAACTTTCTTTTTTGGCTTGGTATTTATTGTTCAAACGCAACTTATTGATTGACTTAATGAATTATGCTCATTAACAATAAATATATATTTAAAATTTAAGTGCTGTATAAAACAGAGTGTGACACTAGTACATTTCCAACTAAATTTGAGATTATAACGTTCAAATGTTATTGGAACATTAACTTTTATCTGAAAATTCATTTTCTTGAGAAGTATTGTTAATTCGGAGTATAAAGCAATCATCAGATTTGTCCCATAATGCACAACACTGTTGAAATATTCGAAAAAACACAGTGTTAAAATCATTATAGCCATACTAACTAGTTTATAACATCTTTACTGAACATCAATTAGCGTGACTAACAAAAGTTTTGAATTTTAAGGAATTTCGTTAGGTTTTTCCCAAGGAGATTTGTGAATACTGGCCCTGGTCTACTTACAAGCAGTTCGGTCAAAACATTGTCAAGACGAGCTATGAATGAAATCATTGTACGGTCAATTGCTGCACATACCATGATTTGTTTTTACCCCGGAATGAGCCTAGACTCTCACGGATTGCGTCTTGCATACCATGTGAATATGACAGGTGTGTCTCTTACGAGAACATATATCGTCATAAAACTGTATATCACTATCATACACTGTCATTAAACTGGTGATCGTTCGTACATATGTAATATTTGTCATAAAATTTATTGATAAATTAATTACGATTAAATTTCCTTCCCGAAGAAAACATAAACATGAACACGCTCGATATCTAGTTCAGTATGTTCCATCAGTTATGAGTTTAATCAAGTATTTTAATGTCCTGAAAGATATATCGGATATTAGCACGCCATCAAATGTAATGCTTGCCAGCTTTTGTCGAGTGTGATCTTTCACGCAGAAATTCATACATAAAACATAACAATCAGCTGCTCCATCGATGTTGATACAAATGTGTGCTGTTCTCGGAAGTTATTATAAGAATTGTCATATCGCTTTCTCTCATATGCTTAAATGCTACGATAGAGGAAATATTTTCAGGCGATTACGTCATATATGTTTATCATGATTGCGTTATGAGGAATTGTCAAGCCAGCTGTAATAAATAATGGGTACCTTATGTCCCTATGACACAATAATGTTTACGAGTTTATACGTGATTGTATAGTCATTAATCATTTGTACTCACACTTCCATAATTAAGTATTGCATGTAAAACTACTGCATTTCATTGAAAATGTTTCAACTAGACCATATCATCTACGATTTTACATCATGCAGAGTATGTGAACGCGAAAGTAATATTTGATGGTTCTAACAAAAATAGATAACATAGCAAATGCAAGTATGAATTGATGTATGACAAGACGAATAAGTGGACTAGGTCCTTTTGACGCTAATATGCGTGAGAGTCGCCATGTTCTTAAATACAAGTTTATCATATTTTAAACGACAAACAGCGTGTGTTAGAATAAGACGAATATGAAACAAAAAAAATGATTGATATTGGCAGGCCCGTATATTAAAATTATAATAAATTACTTAATAATCGTCTATTAAGATAGTTTAAGTAGTGTTGACATCCGGTTTATAAACACTGCACCTTAACACTATCGCCTAAATTTAGTCGGTTTCACCAGCTTTAATCATTAGGCTTTCACAAATTTCTCTTCTGCAAATGTTTCTAGATTGTCATTATCCATATATTTTAAAATCAGGAGGAGAAACATTGTTGTCTACTACTGCACCTATTTATTAGATTCACTACTTAATTCCGGTCATCAAAAGTTCAATTTTAATATGAAATGGATCTATGCTTTTAAGTCACATATTTATGCTAAATAATTTAATGGTAAAATATTAACATCATTTGATATTAAACATCTATGTATATTCATGAACATTGTATCCTGAAACAATGGGATCTTGTTTGTTGTGTACCTAGTGTGTCTTATTTGTACGATTAAAAGCCATGTTTATTTGTTAGAAGGTATGACATTTCTCATGATGAGACAGTGTGTCTCTAGCTTAAACCAGGCCAAATAAAGGTCAAGCGGAAATGTTATAAATGCTCATAAAGATGCGTTACATGCGATAGTAATCGATAACGCTTTGTTCGTAACAAGCACTTATACTTTTCAAAAGTAAACTTTCTCTCAGTACAAACTTTTAAAGGCCATAGATAAAAATACGCGAGTGTTTTCGTCTGCGACGTTTGGAAACATATGTCAAAATAAACTGAATTCATATTTTATTTCCTAAAAAGCCGCTTGTATTTGATGGTGTAACCTAACTTTCGTTTACTTAAGTGTCAAGTAAATAAATCTATGGTGTTTGAAGCAGAGAACAATATCGTATTCTGAAAAATTATGCATGTACTCGGCAAAAATATGTCAGAAAAAAAGGACGTATGCTAGAGGAAATGTGATTGATATGTACCGGAGACATCGACCATCTGTCATTGGACTTTAGTGTCTTAAAATGTTCTGCTGCTATTTTTCATAGGGATATATGCCTTGTCTGTTATATCATTCTTAGCACATCCTTTATAATTTGAAGTATTATTTATGCAGGTTTTGCACTTTGTATAATATTCCTGTGCAAAGCATAAATATTAATATACAAGCAATTGTAATGAAAATATGTATGTCAAAGGAGGGTTTTGAGATTTCTGTTTTCTTTGAAAAATAAAACTTGTCTGTTTGCCCAAACTTCAAATGTCAAAAACACTCTGTTTTGTCAAAACAATACATCGGGGCTTTTTGCAAATGCAGTTAAATCAATTGCTTTGTATGGCTCTATTAGGTAGGTTGTGATGAAACAAATCCAACTGTCATGTGCCGGCATTATTTATTTTATTGAGCTTTTATTGGCATAAGGTATGCGTTTCAGCCTTTGACATGCCTTCAATTCTTTGATCGATCGCATACGATGCAGATTGCATTTTTTTACATTCACACCGATGCTATCGATTATAATATAAAACGCAAGCAAATATTAAATTAACCAATACATGGGGGAAAGGAACGTAGTCAATACGTCTCTCATTCAAGCCATGTCGATATGTAAACTTGCAAGAATATTGAAGCATTTATTGAAATGGCTGGTGAGCAGAATATTAAAGGCGGTCTTTGTAAAGATCTTTAAATTGATGTTATTACATTGGGTTCGAAAATAAGAGGATAATATTCAATATGTTAAAATATATGTTATCATGTAAAATTAATATTAAGCGTATCTAGATGATTGAAATTAACACTTTAAAATTGATGCTTGGTTCCAATGTTTCAAAAGGGCAAACATAACTGTGTGTATTTTTTAAATACAAATTGGTTGAACATATTTAATCTTTATTTTTAATAAATGTGGCTTTGGTCCGCACTGATTATATGTATATATAATAGATAATATAAAGAGTCCGTTTATTGTGCAATATTCAACATTGTTATAAACTGTGAATAATTGAATGTATATTCTTCAAATCAACTCATTTAGAAACAAATGTACTTGAAAAACAAAGAATGAAGGTACACAACTGAGAAATTACTATATTTCTAAATAAGTTATTTCATTCCATTTCGTAAATATAATTAATTATTATACAAACACAATAAAATCGCAAAATATATTCATAACGATTTTATCGGGAACGTCACTTTTCCAAAATAGTTATTTTAGTAAAACAAGAAACGCACAGAACAAAGTGAACACTACTACAAGAATACTATCCAAGACCATTGAATGCTCCCACTGTTAATCGAATTTGCCATCTAGTTCCCTCAATATCACATGCTTACGAGTTCGCATTATCGTCTGGATCAGTTATCTCAGTCAACCACTTTCGGATTCTCCCGTCACGCATGGCTACACTTCCGGTGACGGAGGTTACGAAGTGCCGCTGTTCAGGTTCAGAAATATCAGAATCCGGCGTGTCTTCTTTGTCCTGCCTACTGCATCCGGTGCGCACAGCCAACGAATTATCTACGTCACAGTATTCCGTATTATTCTGCGCATGATCCAACTGACTGACGTCATCCACTGAATCATTTCCGAAATCAAACGACACAAAGTTTTGCTTGTCTTCCTCATGCATATTTTCCATGGATTTCGAGTTTCTACGCACGTTTGATTGATAATGTAATAATTCGTCGTTCTTTTCAGGACTGGAATAAAACCTTTTAAGCTGACTGTGTTTCTGAAACGAGTTTTCCATGACCGCAGACGGGTAGGCCTGCTGTGACGATTCCGAGTTTGAGTCGTCTGAAATGAGCCCTACACTCCTGGAAGTGTACTCGCTGTTCAAGGACACCGAGCTTCCAACATGGCACCCCGTGTCGAGAAAACTCAAGCCACTAAAATTCGACGCTGCGGAATTTCTTTGATGTAGATTGTCATCTAAGCCAGAGGACCTTCGCGGGAGTCTCGGTGAACAATAATGTTCAATATTGTGCAAGTCTGTGTCACACAATTCAGCCGATACTGACCCAGAAATATTGGGCATGCCTTCTGCGCATGCGCCAGATTGAAAATCGTCTGCATCATTTAAAATGACGTCAAGATCTCCCGCTGAACGAGAGTGCGTTAGCGTCACGTTATTCGGTTTGTCAACTGATGTTTTGTTCAGCACAATGGTTGGAACCGGCATACACATGGAATGAATTTCACGAATCTCTGACTTGCTTTTAGTTTCCCGTCTCTCCATAACTCTGCTATTAAATATATTCCAGTGGGGGATTATCTTCACCGCCGGCAATTATTCGAGTATTTCTTGTTAAATCTCGTTTCATGAGAAATCCGATAAACTAGATTCACTTACTGTAGGACCCCGCATACACCGAATGCCGATGTTTCCAGGAGAGTTAATTATGCCCACAATACACTGATTCATCTCGTCCGAGCTATTACCGACTCGAATGTATCCATTTCTTAGACAATAATAGTACCATTAAATAAATACAAATAAATCAACACTTTTTTATGTCAGATTAAACATCATAAATATCAAACGCAGACATAGTTCCTTTAACAATTAGTATTTCTAGAAAATTTCAAGCAAAAACAAAAAAATTGACACTCGTTTGTCACTGTTATTATTTACTATGCCAAGGAAGCATTGAAGCTCCAAATATGCTGGTTTTACAAAAAGTACAACGAGCATGATATCCGAAAACCGTCAGACATTTTTTTGTGTGTGCCAACACGCGAGTTTCTTATTGCTATTGCTAATCGATAGACATAGTTCTCCACTCTTTAGTGATTCATATAAATGAAAATCTTGGGACATCCTAAATTGATAACAACGCACTTTTTCCTATTCTGATACTGTACAAATATCAAACGAATCGAGAACCGGTGATATCACAACTGTTATTTATATAACAATTTTATAGTTTGTATCCTATCAGTCAACTCTATTTTCAGCTGATTTAGCTAGAATGTACACACGATAACACTGAAATGGCGGTTTGCTGGACCAGTAAACGAATGTTATCAACATCAGGAAAACAATAATGTGTTACCGTACATTTTAACTTTAATAATAAAAACAATACTAAGTAATATATAAGTACATAAATACATTTCGCGAGCTAGTCGTCTTGAGAGCATGTCTTGGACATAGCCACAGCTCCAGTTTAATTCGATTTGCAAAGAAAATTACTGGCTGTTACACTGTTACAGGCGACTTTCACGCGCAAAACGTGACAATTATTTGTATCGAAGGTTTATTCACTTTCGCGTAGTCTTTCCGATGTGGTTTTCTGTTTCAAATAATTTACTGGATTCTCGACTCCAGTCATTGTTCTTTTGTTTTATGGGAGCTTTGTAAGTGTTCTCACTTCAAAAAACTACTGTCTTTCCGAACACAATTAGCAGATTAACATCCACTTATATCCACCAATCAACAACGTGAGTTTTCCTCCTGTTAAAGAAGAAAGCATAGTGCATTTATTTTTGTCAGTATGTATCTTTTTTTGCGGTATGCATTAAATACCCTCGCTTAAAATTTGTAATTAGGTTATATACAGAGTTCATGTAAAGGATTATTGATGTATCAGTGTAAATTTAAGCAACTTATATACTGTACGAATGTTGAGTATAATCTACTCATAAACTATGTACAACATATATGATACTTTATTAAATATTTATATAGATTGTCAAAAAAATCAATATTGCAAACTCATCCTTAAGACCTTTCACAGCATGCCCCCTGGATGACCACATTTATATTATTCCGTTTAATTTATCCAGTTTCGAATAATTGTAACGAGGGAAAAAGAACTTAACATTTATTATCATAATGTTGCATCAACGCAACACTGAGTGAAGTTTTTTTTTATTATTAAAGGGTGTTGATTTGCATCGCGCAACGCTGTAACGTAAATTGAGAACTCACCTATGCGTCTTTATCATTCATTTAACAATATGAACATTATGCAATGTATGTTACATACATTTAGTCTTGTAAATGCTGTGATATGCGTACATATGCGATGGGTCTTCATACGCATATAAAAACGTTTATAACAATCATTTTCATAACATTATGAGTTTGCATCACATGTCATCAGAATCATGCTGTATACATCAAGCCTTACCAAAAGAAAAAAAAAGGTTCACGATTTCTTTTTCTGAATCTACATTTAACATGGCCTGTATTATGGCAATATTATTGCAAAATATTATTTATTGATGCAGATACAGAAAATGTTTTGTTTGAAAAAAAATAGTTTCTTATGTTAACCTGCAGCATAAATGCATAATAAGTAATCCACAAATCACAATTATATACTTTACCATTTAGATATGTCTTAAAATGTTACATGAGTGTAATCCGGTGTTTGCTTTCACTGCTCAGTTCACATTATTAAATGTATCCAATATCACATACACGATTAATCACTTTTTATTTTTAAATTCACATCACACTGTTTTGACAATAAACCCTTTCTTTCACCATCTAATGTATTCTACAATAAATCACATTTCACGAGCACGGATGTAAGTTCACTAACACACAACAGCTTACTTCCTTTTGGTTTGTATTTCCTCGATATGCTCTAAAAGAAGACTGAATGCACCTTCTTCGGAGATATTCGACAGTTCACGAATGCATGAATATGACTGGAGTCCTTGCGGATGGAGACACGTTAAGCCAATATCGTCTATGAAGCGGTATTGGATTTCTCTAGTCCATTATACAACAGCCTACGTATATTCAATATTCCACTCATACTTTATTAAACTACGGACCACCAGTTAAAGGCACAGCGTAAGTGAATAGCGGAATTCAAGGCGGCGTCTCAAAAGAGATTGAAATGTTACAAGCATGCTATGGTTATTTGCTGTTTTGTTAATATCCTAATTATAATCACGTTAAAATAACCTAGACGCGTGCGGTTTATCACTATAATTTGTTTAATATGATATGACAACATAAACTCGAATACAGTTTTAACATTCACGAACCATACAGATAGTTCGTTGCTCAAAATGTCTAATGGAGGTCTGTGTGACCATATAAATAATTGATTGTAAGGCATAATGATACCATTTTCTTACAAATCGTTTGAACAATGTTGTTGATGCATTTTCCCGGCTGATATTATATGTAATGAACAAGTTGCTAAACAGAGAACTATTTGATGGATTGTACACGAACATCAATAAATTCATTCATTAATACACTCAGCAAATTCACAAAAGGTAAACAAGAGGTGTACAATTCGCGACCTCATGGGCTCTCCAATTATCTCCCCGATATAAACATACCAAGGTGGGCCAAATTGTGCATAGGTCAAACTATTTGAAATACTCGGTTTTTATTTTTGTTTGTCATATTGATAGTGTAGAAAATTATGGTTAATTTTGTTACATTTATGTAAACTTAAGCAGGCAGCGATACAAAATATGACAAACATAATGCTATTCTTTATAAATTACTAAGATATCATAGATAAATGTGCACTATGTTGAACTTAAGATCAACGATAAAACAAGCAAATAACAAGAAATAAAAAGGACCTATCTGTTTATCTGAAGAATTTAATGTTACCCGATAATAGTTCAAGTTTTGTATTGGTATATCGGCAAAACGCCTTTTGATCATTAACATACAAGTAAACAAAGTATAATCAAAGTGCATCAGTACAATACAAATACAATCATGCACATAAACAAACACAAACTACAATGAAATTGTTCAAACATTATGTACAAACGTGTACGTATTAACAACAACAACAACAAAAAAGAAAAGAGCAAACAAGTAATATATAGACACTATAATTAGGGTTACATACAATATTTATTTAAGAAGCAGCAAATGCTTGTAATTTTTCCTCATTGAGTTTCATGGCATCAGTTATGAATCTGGCAACATTATTAATGACTTTATTATGTTGACAAGAGAGAATGTTTTTAAATTTCGTTAAATTTGGACAGTTTGATCGAATACAATATTTTGTTCGTAGATCTTTATAGATTGGGCAAGTTAGAAAGAAGTGATATTAAGATTCAACAACGTTTGAGTTACATAGTCTACATGTGCGTTGGTCTCTTGGAATGTCATTATATCTACCAGTTTATATTTCAAGTGTATGGGCGCTAAGTCTAAATCTTGATAAATTTTGTGTGTGATTTTTAGTATTGATGCAATCTTAATATTTTTCATACGTGAATTCAGTCTTAAACATTCTATATTATTCTAATGTCGGTTTGTTTAATGTTGTATCGTGCCAATTTTGGATAAATTGGTCTTTTAATCTTTGGTTGATATCATTTGAATAATTAAAATTGTTAATTAAATTATTGAATAAAAGCCCGTGTCCTAGATGTTCTAATTGTTGTTTTACAAAGGCACACCACAGAGTTTTGTTATTGTTATTATCCCTAATAAAATCATTGTAAAGATTACATTGTTCATTATAAACAGTGTGCATAAGAGATTCATGATTTTTTTTATTTTAACCCAATAACTAAGGGTCCTTTGTTTGCATATAATAGAGAGAGGAAATCTGCCTGGTTCGCCTAAGACAGCGGCATTGGAAGTCTGTGAGCGCACACCAAGAATAGTTTTACAAAATTTAAAATGAAGTTTGTCAACTTCATCAATGTTGTAAATTCTCAATATTTCAGATGCATATAAAATAATTGGTACCACTAGGTAGTCGAACAGAGAAAGTTTTGTTTTAATATCCAGCTTAACTTGCTAAAAATGGACGATAAATGGTTGTAAGCTTTTAAGGCTTGTTCATTATTTGCCTTAATTGCTTTTGATATATTACCAGTGTAGTGTGGTTTTAGACCTAAATAACCAAATTCATCCACAATTTCAATAGTCTGTTGGTTAATATTCCATCTTAATATACAATTACTTTTCCTTTTTTCGAATATGCAAATTTTAGTTTTCTTTATATTAATTTTTAATCCCCATTTACACGAGTATTGATAGATAGAATTTAATTGCAATTGTAGACTTTCTGGATTAGTGGTAAAAAATGCAATGTCATCAGCAAATAACAACATAAATATTGATAATAAACGTACATCTTTTTCAGTAAAACTATTAATATCAATACAATCATTAATGTCATTAATGAATAAAATAAATAATAAATGTGATAATGGCTCACCCTGTTTTACTCCGAATAAGACATATCTTTATAATTTTTAGCTCGGCTGTTTTCGAAGAAAACCCGAGGTATTGTCATAGCCCTCTCGTCTTTCCGCGTCGTCGTCGTCGTAGTCGTCGTCGTCCGAAAACTTTAACATTGGCCATAACTTTTGCAATATTGAAGAAAGCAACTTCATAGTTAGCATGCATGTGTAATTCATGGAGCTACACATGTTGAGTGTCTTGAAAAGGTCAAGGTCAATGATGACCTTCAAGGTTAAAGGTCAAAAAACAAATCCAAGCACCCACAGCCGAGCGTTGGCACCCGCTATGCGGTGCTCTTGTAAACACAAGATTTAACATTCTGATAGATTGACTTGATCATATTTAACATGTTACAGCTTATTCCTGCCTGTACTAATTTAATCCACAAAGCCTCATGTATAACAGTATCAAATGCCTTTTCATAATCAATATTTATTGTTAATAATGTTCTGGTTTATAGTATGCAAAATAAAAATGCAATCAATCGTACTACGTTTATCTCTAAATCCGAATTGCGATTTATTAAATATATACACATGCCAAGATGTGCAATAATGTGTAAAACGTGTTTTATATTGCTCACATTTTCAATTAAAACACTTTAGGACACTGTCATTATATATTGCACTAAGAGAAGAAGGAACGTGTGCAAAGCTAATATAACATTATCCTATATATGCATATTTTGCATTTAAAATTAATTATTTTCAATACACTTATTGGTTTTGGTATGTTGTTGTTATTATTTTTTACGATTTATACGAGAAATTAATAGTTAAGTCTATTATAAACGATTGTAAAATAACAATGATGTGATGAACTGGATAATTGCGCGAGAATAAAAACCTAATGGTGCCAAACAAGGCCGTCATTTTACACTAAAACCTCATAGGTAATTTTCACTTTATATTTCGCGTATTGAAACAGTGAAATAGTAGTGTTAATTCACTGATTTCCGTTCAAACTAAAGGAGAACCGACAATAAAAAAGCAAATATAAAAATCGCTTCAAACCTGCCAGGTGTGAAACATGGACTTAGATTGCCATTTAATGATGTGCAACATCGCACTTATAAATAGTATTTGTAAAACAAAGCTTTTCAGTTGATAAATGTTGCAGACACACGTATCACATACTAATATCTGTGATATAATACTTTTTCCAACCTTAATCGGCCTTATTCAACACATATTATTTGGGACAACTTATTTGTCTGCTTTTGCAATAAATAATACATTAATCCATCTTCGCTTTGTGTCATACAAAGATTAATTTAAAAGTTCGAATCACACCAGGTATTTCGAATATATCTTCAGCCTTTGTTTAGTTCTTCATACTTTCATATCTGTCGTTGTATGAGTCGCAACGTTTACATTTTAAGAGAAATCTCTTTCAGAACGTTCAACTGTAACAATTGCTAATGGTTTGTGATTAATGTATCAAGCTTGCAAAACGTGTATAAATATGAAATCACAAATAAATTTCTGTATTGTTATTTAATGCTTCTTGTCAACGAATGTTTTTTATATTACGCACATAGAAACGTTCGTGTCTTGATAAACAAAGACATACTGGAACAGACCACATTATATAACATATACAATTAGAATATATTGGAAATAATTAAAATGTTTTTCACTAGGTATTTTCTTTCAGTGAGAATTTAAATGCAAATTAAATTCTTATGGCTTTAGATCCATGCTTTCATTTTTGATACTGAAGTGATATCATACAAATTTAGGCGTGACTTAATTTTAAAAAAAAAACGATCCAACTGATTTTTCAGGTTACTCAATTTCGAATAGTGCTTAATTCTACAATAAGGATACATTTATTTAAACTATGTATAATTTGGCGTAACATAATCCCATTCAACAGTAACTAATACAAAGAGAAATTATTGGTATAATGTGTTGTTGCTGTTTGTTTGAATTCGTGCCTGGTTTTCACATACAAGAAGGATTATTGGTGTTGTCAAATTTAATATTGATTAAATTGAAACATAACGATCAATTAATATGTGTATCATTTAAATACAAAAGCTAACTACAAGCACAATTTTACAATATAGCGCCAAGGATGCATCATTCGTTATGTTCGGAAATTTAAGAATGCTAACAAATAAATTAAATTAATACAGACCATGGTCTAAAAGATTGATCATTTTATCTGTTTTGATGGTGGAGTACATTAATGTTGGACTTTTTAATGCATATAGGGATTCATTTAAAGTCTAATTCATGACAGCTTACTCTCAGTATCTGCTGTTGTGCTAGCTTTTCAACGGTGTGTGTACGTGTCCATTTTTCACGTTAGGCTGCTTAATTTTATCCGCATTACAAGGTGTCTTTAGAATTGGCATCAGTCAATTATCACACAGGGTAAATATTTAAAAGTGATGCGTTACGATATTTAAGAACTATGAGGAAAAAATACAATACACATGCTTTTTTTTATTCTAAGTACTACTTGACTATAATCGATGATTAACACATGTTTCTTTTAGTTTATAATTAAACACTGGCACTTAAAACATTGCATTGATGCAACGACTACCGTAAAGGTTATTTGTTATATATTAGTTGTCCCGTGACCGGTCGATGCCAGTTACAGTTGCAATAATTCCGAATACCTCTTAAAAATGTCTACTGTGGTACCCTATGTTTATTCTACTATACAGTAGTTAAGGCATTGCGTCAACCAAATTGTGTACAGTAACAACGGTTTAACTCTGTTTGAAACATATCTTTGTGTTACATAGAGATAATATAAAGGAGTAAGCAATTCATGTACTTTCTTGCTAGGCAGTGCTAATGAACGTGTGTTAATGATAAAAGCTTTGTTCTTATATTATTTATGTGATCGTCAAAGCGCTATATTGTATAGTGTGTTCAATCGGTCACACAAAGGCATTTGTATGGGGGCATACAGCGGCCAAATAGAGTTGATAGGGTTTCACGTTGCTTTTGCCGATGAAATAAGTGTGTATGAAAGTAAAGTCAAAGTCCCTCTGACCATGACCAATAGCAGAAATCACGAAAAACAACTATATATGCAGCATCACCTCGTTAGCATACTCTGTCTGCATCATCACTTCGTTAGCATAGAATGTTACTCATGGTGCTGACTTACGACATTGAGGTCAAATATGTAAATATGTGCCTAGGAAACAACTTTCCATAAGAAACATACTGTCTAGACAGCCATTGAGTCATACGCTTGACACGTATACAAGCACTAAAACTGTTTATAGAAACGGACTAGTCATAATCCAAGCATGGCTGCCACAACTCCATAATGGCATTTTAGCTCACCTGAGCACAACCTGATGATGGTGAGCTTTTGTGATCGCCTTCGGACCATGTGTGAATTAGTCAAGCTCTATACATTTTCACCAGTCATGTCACTGTAACTAACAATATAATAATATATAATATTGTAGTAACACAACAAATAAATGAGAGAGTGATCATGAAAATGGGCAGACCGATTTGGCTATATGTTTGCCCTTTTGTCTGTCTGTCAATCCCTTCCTCTGTTCAAACACCCACCCTTCTTACATCCGCAAAAAAAGAAAGGACCTGAAAAGTACACAGGGTATGCTCATGAAACTCGGTTCGTATTAAAAGTGATTGTAGGTTTATGCACGACCCTTCCATTCTTTACATTTCAAATGATAAGTGATAATAAAAATATTAATTAATTTAAAAAAATACCATATGATATGTATCATAGGATATAATTATGGAACTTGGTATGCACATGATTAACCATGCCACAGTTGTATGCCCAATTGTGTCGTGTTCTGAGAAAACTGGGCAAAATGCTTGTGCGTAAAGTGTCATCCCAGATTAGCCTGTGCAGTCCGCACAGGCTAATCAGGGACGACAATTTCCGCTTTTATGAAATTTTTCGTTTAAATGATGTCTCTTCTTAGCGAAAATCCAGTTTAGGCGGAAAGTGTCGTCCCGGATTAGCCTGTGCGGACTGCACAGGCTAATCTGAGATGACACTTTACGCACATGCATTTTGTCCAGTTTTCTCAGAACACGCCACAATTATCAATAATACTAACAGAAACAAATATAAATAGTGCTGTGTTGAATAGACATTGGATTTCATGATGAAACATAGCAAGTGTACAGATGACGGGCAATATGTAGGTAATACACACATTTTAATTGATAGGGTTTTCACCCGACCGGTATGTTACTCTTGTATTGCGTGGAATTCTGTCAAATGAGAATGATGAATGAATGAGACGCTTTTAAAATGGAATATATTCATTATTGATCATAACGATTGTGCCCCCGGCGCACAAACTTTGATTGTGTTTACCTTAATCAATTAATCCAAGTCTTAGGCTTAACATGTATTTCCGTAAATTTCATTTCATGTTTTATAAATTTTAATATGCAATGAAATCTTGCATTTCACTATCGAATGCAATGAATTTCTGCAAATGGATTTAAATATATTTCTGCTTGGTGCATAACATGTATTTTTCAATAATAGTATGCCTGCTGGATAATTATAACAACATATTAGTATTGGTTGATTAATTAACGTTTAACGTTAAATAACCCCGACGATAATAACGTACAAATGTGCGTCTCAGTATGATCGGTCAAGAGTATACAGCTAGTATGCACTATTCTCCTCCCGTTTTCTTTAATATACTTACTGATTGTTAACCTACATATTAAGTTACCATATATACTGTTAAACAAACCCATAAAAATATCTCGCAACAAGCCGTTTGATTGAAACATGCTCAATTTCATGTCCTATGTAAGTTGTGCGTTGCCTCGATATTGCATACAATCAACACATTATTACACGCATTTTTATATATAAAAAAAAACACGACACACAAATAAATAAGCTTTTATTTTTAAGTCACTGCACCCAACATGTTTAATATTTCTGACGTGTTTTTTTTTGCATTTGCATATCGTATTAGCTTCAAATGAATAAAACCAAATATAAATATTTTATAAGGTATTAAACTGTAAAGCCATGTATTTTTTTATTTCATTCGGATAACAAACTGTAAGTATTCGAATCAACTATCGAATTTTCATCAGAAAAACAATAACATATTATTTCTTATTTACCACAATTACAAAAACACATGTATGTAATGTTCCCCCGAAATACCAACACCGTTAAATAAATGAATTTGAAATAAACAAAATTAAAGTTTCGTTTTTTTTTGTAATCAGTAAACATATCTATCTTTGTATCCACTTAGAAAAGTATTGCATGGTCTTAGTTCAAGTCAAATTAAAATAAAAACACTATTAATGTACAATATATTCACATACACTATCTATAAACTCCGACATTTCATCAAGAAATGCAGTAATAATAATCCTATTTATAAGAGACATATATACACACAGAAGCAACATTAATATCGTATCACAAATGTTGGGTGAAATATGAGTATACGTGTTTACATGTGTATAACACAAGGTCGGTGGGGAATATACTAGTATACTGTATACGTAATATGAATACAAAATATCGGCGTTCATTAAGTGAGAGATTCTAACAATTATACAAAGCATATTAGTTCGTATTGTTAACGTATCAATGCTATTTACATCCCTACGGAAGAAATAAAACAAGTTTCGATTTTCGGTTGTTGACTGGTAAATAAACAATTATTTACAATGGTTTTGAGTTCCGTTCGTACCATCCAAACAAAGGCGACATTATATATAATTGTTTACTTTTTTATGATAAATCATTCATTGATGCATCAGTAGTTAAAGCAACCGACAACGGCCTTTCAGACTTCAAAAATACTACTTTTCTTTCGTGTATAACTGCGCGTGTGTCTTTATAATCAAATCGCAAGTTCAAAGCCGAACGTTTACAATAGCATTACGTAATATTCCTTTGGAATGAGTCTTTATAATCAAACAAAATAATTACAGTAAATCACTTCTTAACAGGAATGCCGCAATAAGCAGAGTGGTTGAACATTTATAAGTTGGGTTACACAATACTCACATTTACCCGAATGATAAACTATTTGAAGTCTCAAACACGCGTCGAAATGACGCTTTTTTTATCAATTACAGTAGTATTATATTAAATTAAAGAATGTAACACATATGAATCACTCAAAACGGGTCGGACTGAGAGAATGATGAATGGGCGATGATTGATTGATGAAATCAGACTCTGGAGACCGGAAGTGACGTCTACAACTTGACGCCCATGCGCTTCAAAGCCAACATGGCGTTCACTGCTTTCTGCCACTTTCGCCTGTACACGAATTTCCTCAAGCGTTTTGTTGATAAGGATCGGGTCGGAATTCTCTCCCTTTTGGCGGAACGCTGTAACATAATAACAAGCATTGTCATTATCCATATCTTTTTCAGAATGCCGTTACTCTCTAGAAGAGGTTACAGCTTATAGAAGTTTGTTTTAAGATATTAATATTGTTTAAAACTATGAAAATATCAATATTTTTAGGTAGTGAAAATAATAATGAATGAATTCGGAATTCCTTCTCAAAAGGTTTGAATAATACACAATAACTTATAATATATTTAATTTCCCGTTGTCGATAACTGTCAATGTTTGCTAAAATGGAACATCGTAATATCTGTATTATAAATTGCTATGTAGGTAAGATTTAATTTGAACTTACCCGCAACCATTTATGTTCCAGACATTCGCTAGCCGACATTCGTTTTCTGCAAAGAAAAGTGTGTGTTTCAATTGAATGCGAAAAGTAAGACATTTTGCCTAAATTGATTGTTTAAAATGCAATTTTATTTAAAAAATAATTCCTAACTGCTTTTAATGTATATAATTATCGTTTGTTTACTACCAAATAAATATTAATCCTGATCCTAAGCGCAAAAATAGTTAATTTAAATGTCAATGGTTATAATAATAAACTGTATTAGATCAATGACGATAATGATGATACCGCTGCTGCTGCTACTGCTGCCAATGAGGGGATGGTGATGGTGATGATAATAATATTAATACTTTTAAGAAAATAATAATGAAGTTTTTTTTGGATAATGTTTTTCTTTTTTTTTCTTTTCAATGACAGAAAGATCAGTCAAACAAGCACATTGTATTGGCGTTTTTTCGCTGCTTTACCGAACATTTCTCAATGTAGCAGACTCAATATTTATGTTATATATTCGCTTCTGGCATAATTTGAATAAATTGCTATCCATTAATGCAAGTTATTGCTTTTCCTAGAATTGAATAGGCGTCAAATGTTGCCTGAAGTATACAAATATTGTTATAATTGTCAATAAATGTATGCAATAAGCATAAAGCAGATTACAATGTCACAGAAGAAGAAGAGGAAGAAGAAGAAGAAGAAGATGAAGAAGAAGAAGAAGCCTCAATCAACATGAAAAATCTGGTTGATAATTGGTGATAACAATGACAACATTGGCGGTTATTACTCACGTGTGATCTTTAAGGATGAGTTTTGAAATGAAGTCTTTCGCCTCAGCCGAGACGCTTTCGAACTCTTCAGCCTTGAAGTCCCATTTCGCCTCCGTGATGTTTCCGATAGTCTCGTTCTCAGTATCGCCGAGAAACGGCGAGAGTCCGGATAATCTGAAATACACATTGTGGTATCGTTAACGTCAAAGCAGAATTGCATTATGTTGGTCTCAATATACACCCCTATGTATTGGTATTTTAATATGCGTTTCTTTAATGCTATGATTTATCATTTATATGTGACTGAAAATCACATCAAAGTCTCTAAAGATTGGAATCAAAATAAAGTCGGCGTTCAACATAATGTGCTTGTCGTATTTTTAATAATTGGAAGAAGAATCAATTTATTAGATTTAAGAACATATTGTCTTATTTTGCATATACTACTAGCAATAATGTAAAGGGCCGAATAACGAAAGTTGTAACATGTATTCCATAGAAAACCCATATGAGCATATCAGTAGTTTGCGTCTAAATGCTGATAGACTCGTTTGCATTTCATGGAAAACATATTCTAACTCGTAGAATTATTAGTCCATAATCAAACTTTGCCGCGAGAAAAACATACACCACTTAAATGATAAAACAAATAACTCACGAAGCCCTCTAATATTAAACATTTCAGTACGTTAAAAAGGCAGCAAATATACCAAACGACTAAATACACCATCAATATCTATAACAATGATTCATGGTCCAACTAAACATTCAGACGCATACATCTACCACCCTTTACTTACAATATATACGTAATAATTCCGATGCTCCACGTGTCAGTGGTCGGATATATGGGTTCAAAGTTCGCCTGTTCCGGAGCCATGAATTCTGGAGTCCCAAACAGAATCCGCAAGTCCTCTTTTGGATGGTAACGTCTTGCCAAACCAAAGTCGATGATCTTGATGCGATTACCTCCCCTTGTTAGACACAATATGTTTTCCGGCTGTAATGCAGTATGTTTCATCAAACTCTGCAGTGGTAAAATAACGCCATAACCTATGTCGAACGCCATTTAAACTGGTTAAATATCAACCTTGTTAGTCAAGGCAATCGAGTTTTAAATGAAATGCTTTGCGTTTGCACGGGTAACCATACATGCCTAATGCGGCATTTTGTGAGGATCCAGAGTTTGTCCCAGCAAACATATACCTAATTGATTTACTAGACTCGATAAAGAGGGTACTTCTTGCTCAGCCTCTATAACGCTCAAAATCAACGAAAACTTCGTAACATATTTCGTAAAATAAATTTAACACATTAAGAATCAGTGTGCCTAATAGCAACAGCCAAAATTTCAAAGCTAGATGTGGTCTGATTACATAGATTTAACAAGAAATAAAATGCTCTTTTTTATTTGTGTGTGGCACAATATATTCCATTTCAATTTCCCGCAAAAATATCTATTCATACGACACACAAACACTAAATTGGTTCATGAACATGTGTTGAATATAATGTACCACAAACAAATAAAAAAACAACATTTTGTATCTTGTTAAATATATGTTACAAGAGCACATCTAGCACTGAAATTTTGGCTATTGCTATAAGGAACACTGATTGTTCATGTGTAAACTTTATTTTACGAAATAGTTTAATAAATATTCGTTGATTTTGAGAGTTATGGTGGCTTTAAACTAAACATAAGCCTCGTTCTGTTAAAACGGGACTAAATGCATGTGCGTAAAGTGTCGTCCCATATTAGCCTGTGCAGCGGCAAAGGTTTAACAGGGACGACACTTTCCGGACTGCACCGGCTGCTCTAGGATGACACTACGCACATACATTAAGCCCGATTTTCCCACAGGCTCATTAGAGATGAAAAATAAACTCGCTCACCTTGAGATCGAGGTGGAGGATGCTGTTGTTGTGCATGAACTCGAGACCCTCGCAGATCTGACGGACGAACATCACACACGCCTTCTCGGTGAGGATGAAGTCATCGTTGATTACGCGCTCGAATAACTCGCCTCCCGAGACCCTGTAATACGAAAGACGCTTTCACAAATGCCATTAATATTAGAGCCTCGCTCTGTGATAACATGTACAGGTACATTTTAGCTTTAAAACAAACATTGCGATTATTTAAGTGAAGTACGCGTATTTTGGTCATTTAATAATCCATTCTTAACAGATTTCCATTCTTAACAGAGCTTTAACCTACAAATGCAAATGCTTAAGACATCACACAAATTTATGTTTTGACCAACACAATTTGAGCCGCCTCATGCGAAAATGCGCCTTATGCCACATGCTTTCAAGTGAAAGGTCGGGAGCTACCTTGTTCGCTCGTCGCATAAGCGGACATGGTAGCTACTGACCATGCTGGTCTGGAGCTGCGCTGGCCGCATATGGCATTTTCGCATGACGCCGCTTCCATTTACAATTTTGATTTTTGTCCTTAAATCCCCATGAAGTGAAAACTCGTTGTAAAAATGTTAAGATATACATAACGTGAAACTTCATCCTCGCCAGTTGTATAGAAACATTATTACAGCATGTGGTTCTTTATTTATGGTAAGGAACCAACTGCGAAACATTGAGACACAAATGGAGTTGCTGATGTTTATTGTTTTTTTTCTTATAGGTTGTAGACTTTCATATATATCATTTCAAAATGGGAATTTATAACGCAAATAATTTATTTAATAGACAAAATATTCAAGACTCCATAGTAACTCAAGACATTCTTTGAATAATTTAGACATTAGCAACCGTATTTTCCAAGAATCTGGTTTTAGTAGATACACAATTTGAATGCATAAAGCGCATTATTTTTGCTATTTCAGGCTAAGATACTGAAAGCATATTATTCGAGACAATGTGTTGCATTCGAAATTAAAATAATATAAAAACTAAAGAAATTCATTAGTTAAAACCTTCACCGATATTTCAAGACTTTTGGTAAAAGCACAACCCAAAAGGAAACATTATTTTCGACCATAAGTTACACGTAGCAAATTGCAAACAACCATCACTGCTGAAACATAACCCCATTGCGTAACAAGACCTGTCACCATAGGATGACATATGCCCCCGAAAAATTCCACATTTTTCAAAACCTTAACATTTTTTTCATTTTTTTTTTCAAATCCTAAACGCAAAAGTGTGACGGAAGACAGACAGACAGACAGACAGACAAACGGACGGACGGACGGACGTCCGGACGGACGGACGGTCGGACGGACGGACGGACGGACGGACGCACGGACGGACGGACGGACGGACGGACGGACGGACGGACGGACGGACAGACAGACAGACAGACAGACAGACAGACAGACAGACAGACAGACAGACAGACAGACAGACAGACAGACAGACAGTGCGATCACTATATGCCCACCTTCGGGGGCATACAAATAACTTTACAAGCAGGGCAATTTGATGTAAATTTAAAAGTATACATTCGACTCTGTGTCTAGGATTTTAACTAGTTGTCCAAAAACCCTTCCCTACTCTAAAACATGATCTTTGTAAACATAGATAATATGAGCAATTAACACGTTTGCTGAAGACATTCATATGTACCTGCATATTAATCGCCAAAAAGAGCAGAAATTTGAAATCGAATTATTATTTTGTAAAAACATTGTATGCATTAATATTTTGAAGTCAGTATATAGAATGCGAAAGTCTATGTGTTTCGTTAAAATCTTGTCAGCATTTTAATATTGAATATAGATACTTTCACAATTGTATAAGCAAAAAGTGTGAACACTTCTGCCTGCTTATTTATAATTCACCAACGCATTTCGATCCGTTTCTTAGAATAAGAAAAGTACATATAATGTAGTAAATGTTAACGGATTTTTTATTTAAATGCTTATCCAATAACCCAAAGATGCGGGATACCTTTCTGTTCGCCCAATGTAATTTGACTGAGGAAGTAAATTTATAGGATTATTGAAAGACGTGTTATAACGTAAATAAAAAAAAACAATCCTTGATTGACTGACATCGGAAACTGCTAGACTGTCAAACAAAACCAACCAAGGGAAGCAACTGCGTCATACTCACAACTCCAAGACGAGACAGAAGTTATTACGCTTTGTGAACACGTCATAGAGCTGCAGCAGACGCGGGTGCTGCAGACACTTCATCATCTCGATCTCGTTCTGGACGTCAAACCGGTCCTGGGGCCCGTTGATCTCGATAAACTTCGCCGCCAGGTCGCGCCCTGTTTTCCGTTCCCGGCACTGCTTTACCTCGCCGAATTTACCCCTGAAGAAACGGTTAGGGGATTTTGTAATCATTGTCTTTATGTGATGCTGTTTACTCTTACCGACGTCGTTTACCTTGTCAGATTGACCTCTAAGATACTAGAGTAATAAAATACTTGTGGTAAACTATGTGTGTGTGTTCTACATGCGATAACCTTGTCGGATGTTATTTCCTCACTTGTTTTTCCTATAGTTGAAGTGTTGTATGACCCGCAAGGTCATTTGATTTCATTTGGTAAGCATGATGGGAACTAAACGTACATGCTCCTTATGCAAATCTTATCGAATGCATCATGATTAAAGAGGACTTTATTTACCAAGCCATACGTGCGCCCGAGAAATAAAAGAGAAAACTATGTACATATCTTAGGTTCTTTCCGTATTTGTTGAGATTATCTTTCAGTAATATATGGCAGGAAATGCATATTAATGTTACAAATATTGAATGATACAATGTAAGAACGTGTCTACTATTGCATTTATTTGGAATATAATCTTATACCATGCTACCTCAAAATAATAATTAACACTCACAACCATCAATTATTGTAAAAATAACGCTAACAGCCTAAAATTATATTTATCCTACCATAATTTCGTTATTTTTATTTCGAAAGTATAAACATTTATTTATTTACATAATACCATATCAACACAGTACATTTACTGAATTGAATATTGCGTAGTAAAATCAAATTTGTGAATTTCGATTGACATTTCATTCCGCCTCTCAAACCAGTCTTTATTGATTGCATGCAAGGGCATTTTAACCAGACAAAATATCGCTATATTCCCCGATGTTAATTAAAAATTGGCATGCAAAAGTTGTTTAAGCATAACGAAGGTTAAGTTTTCATATAATATATCGTTTCTTAAAACAAAACACCAAAACGAACATGGCTGCCTTTTTCGAATTTCAAAAAGTGTAGTGTAACTGCCCGTAACGCGAGTCGATTTAGAGTCGGATATTTTATTTATCTTTAACACTCCCTTTATTCGAGTACATTCTAACGTATTATAGAAAATTGAAATACAATTCCACCGGTTCATTTGAATCATGTACTCATCTCACACACAAAAATAATCTACTCCATTTTTTACCCTGATTGCGTTTCAAAACACTCCCGCCTTTGAACTGAATGATGCAATAAACGTTTCAAGTGATTACGTAATTATACGCACGTTTACTTTCGAGATTTTTGGCATTCAGTTGACTTGGTTGCTCTCAATTTTGATTCATATATTTTTATTAATATATTTTGATTCATATATTTTTATTCATATACTGTTAATCCATTTTAATTTTCCATCAATGTATATATTGAGATAAAATGATTAAATGATTATTGTCTTACTTCCATACGAGATTGACTTAAGTGAAACAAATAATTCGTGAAGACAATGTACATGAGAATGTCATATAAACAAATATGTCAAGTAAAGAAAAAGTTAACATGACACCCAAAGTTTCCTTTAATAAAATCATAAAGTGGTATGATAATAGGGAACATTTCATGACTGTGTGGGACGTTGTATTTCACGAGCTCGCAGGAAGACGATAGTGATTAAGTCACCACGCAACAAATGAGTTATAAATTCCTAACGTAAATGTAATTGAACTACGTAAATATAAATATTCGAATCATGGCATCATGTTATTATGTTGTGTATAAACATGAAATCATTTAAAGTCCGTGTTTTTAAATACATTATTATGTATTATTAAATATATTTTAATACTAAAACGGTTTTCACATACGGAATTCTGATATTGTCTTCAGTATTTGATACAAAAAAATACGCCTTTTTCAAGAACTTCGAGATAATCGATAAGAATATAATAAAAATAATGCTATTTTAGATAACTGAAGAAATAAATATCTTAAATGAGGACTAAATGTCTGAATGAATTATCTTCATATTTCAATAAGTGACGATTAAATGACTGACAGACTGACTTAACGAATGAATCAATATTTCACAAGGCGCGTTGGAAGCTGCCAATTATTGTTGCAACGGTGTTTCTACATAAATACAAAAAACAATTCTTTCTCTTTATTATTATTTAAACATGCTTTACAAAATGCATGTGTGCAGAATAATTAATCCATTGGGAGATTCCCTACCATATTAATATTCTCTGAAAAGATTTCTTTTCGGGATTTATAATTCCAAATATGCGTTTTAGATATTAAACAACCGCTAAACTTAAAAACGTTATACAGATGGAAAACATTTAAATTATTCTGCAATAATATACAGTCACCGAACTTGGACATAACTTGATAAGTAGTTGAAATAGTTTAGATAAAGGATCACGTGTAATTAGTTGTGAATTTCCACAGCGCACGTGGTATTATTTGTGATTTAAGATTAATGGACCATATACTAACAACAGCTGATGAGTTTTTAAACATTTCGAGTAGAAACAAAAACACAAAAGCAAAGAAACATTCCGACAAAAACACAATTGGGTTCGCCGATATGCTCCGACTACGGGACCTGTCTTGATACATGACACAGGACAGTCTATAATATATATGAGCCTCGCTCTGTGAATGCGGTTGTATGCATGTGCGTAAAGTGTCGTCCCAGATTAGCCTGTTCAGCCCGCACAGGCTAATCCGGGACGACACTTTCTATTTTTATTGCATTTTTCGTTAAAAAAAAAAAAGGACTGTTCTTGACGAAAATTCAGTTTAGGCGGAAAGTGTCGTCCCTGATTAGCCTGTGCGGACTGCACAGGCTAGTCTGGGACGATACTTTACGAACATTGATTTAAATCCCTTTTCACGGAGCAAGGCTCATATCATATCGAGTGCAAAGCTTGGAGACGTTTAGTCGTTGGTATTTTTTGTAGCACCTGCAGACAACTTTCTCTCGCAGAACCACTTCTTTTCAAAATATTGGAACCGCGGCACCTGCTCAATCGCGCAATGAAATACGACTGTCTTGAGAAAAATGGGCTTAAAACATGTACGTAAAGTGTCATCGCAGATTAGGCTGTGCAGTCCCTAGGCTAATCGGGGACGACACTTTCCTCTTTTATTATATGTTTCGTTAAAAGCTAGTCTCTTCTTAGCGTCTATTCAGTTTAGGCGGAATGTAACGTCCATGATTAGCCTGTACAGACTGCACAGGCTAATCTGAGACGATACTTAACGCACATGCATTATGCCCCGTTTTCACAGAACGAGACTCAAAAAAGACTTACCTGCCAAGTAGAACGTCGGAGACATCGTATTCGTCCGTGATCCAGCAGCCGTTACGGACTTTGACGTCACGCGCGTCGAACGGTGCCTCCTCGTCTGCAATCAGAGATCACGTGACAGTAAAATCATCACTCTATCATGTGATAGCTTCACTTATATAAGTTGCAAATATGCAACGCATATCATCATCACTCTATCACGTGCTAGCTTCATTTAAATACATTGCAAATATACAATGTATATGGTTGCATTTTGTATTAGGTGTATTTAGCGTGACCAATGGATTTTTCAAAGAGAGTTTGAACTGATAATTTCACTTCAACTTAAGCTAAGATTTCACTTAAGAGCTTTGCGAATACCTAGCCTGACAGCTGCCCTATGAAACCTTGCACTCTGTCTATCACAGCCTTGATTAACCCTTTGAGCGCTGGAACCGGATTTTGAAGGCCTTTGCAAACAGTTTGGATCTAGATGAGACGCCACAGAACGTGGCGTCTCATCAGGATCCAAACTGTTTGCTATTCTGATAGTATTTTTGGGAAAAAAAATCGAAGAAAATACTTATTTTAGAAATTTAGCAGACAACATTTTAGCAGACGACAAATTTCCCAGCATGCAAAGGGTTAAATGGGTTGTAAAGTAAAAGTGAATTCAGATGGAATTTAAAATTGAATTATATTTGAGTCTCGCTTTGGGAAAACTGATCTTAATGCATGTGCGTACAAATCTGTTCTAGGCTAGCCTGTGCATTCCGCACAGTCTAATGAGGAACGACACTATCCGCCTTTATGGAGCTTTTTGTTTAAAGGAAGTATTATCTGATCTTACTCATATTGAGATGTCTATAATTATACTGCAGTTATACTTACGACCAGAAGGCTCGCTTTCATCCACGTGCACTTTGGAATGGTTCATTCTATTTTGGTCCAATGCCATACATCTGAAATGGGAAAATACAAAATTGTAGATGTTCTGTCAATCATAAATCCATAAAGGCTGGCTACAAGAAAACTTTTGATATGGCCAACCTTAACTTATTACAAGACTGGCGTAAAGAAAACATCTTTAGTTGTTCTATGTGCGGTCATAAACAAAAAAAAAGCTTATAACAAAATACATTGTATGGTCTTTCTGCAGTCAGAAACAGACAGGTTCTTAGACAGCATTTCAATCCTAGTTCAATAATAAACATCACTTACAGAGAGGTTACAATACAACATTTCAATCTAGATTCAAAAATAAATATCCTCAACAGACTGCGTTTGATACAAAAACATTCTTTTTTATGTAACAAATGTACTATTTCGTATGGAGCGTTGCCATGGTAACGATTCGTTGTACTTTTATTTTTTGTCAAAGTTTAAATATCATGTGCAGGTATACATCAAAATATGTCTAAGTCATAAATAATGTTTAGCCAATATGCTTTTATACTCACATTTAATACGACAACAGGTGTATGAAACAAGCTATCTTGATTGTTTGAAATCCGCACTGGACTCAATCATATTTTCATGCCGATTGTGCGGTTTTGTAAACAAATCTATTGTTTTGGTAAAGTGAACAATCCGCATTTCGTTTGTACTTAGTTCAAAACTGATATGAAAACCGCTGAAATATTTAAAAAAAAAACAATTATGCCACGTAGTGCTTATCCAAGTTCCTTCTGTATATTTCAATGCAAAAATCATTAAATGGTATCTTAAAAGATTTCACCGCTTTAGGAATGTTTTAGGATAAACGTCTATGGAATCTGGAATGAAATCACTACATGTGTAAGACATTGTTGGAATTGCTCAGACGTCATAACGTTTCAGAAACTTTGATACAGTTCATGCCAATCGTCCTTCATGGAAGATAAACGTGTAAAAATGTAAAAAGATAACTATAAAATATGTTCTCTCAACAAATATGAAATGATCGAAAACCATACCTAGGCACATACGTCAGGAAAACGACTACAATTCTTAATTATCAAAGTGCTAATGATCATCATATCTGGACATCCCCATCCCCTAGGGTTATGCCATTAGGGACACAGCTTCGTAGGTGTTAGGATCCGCGGGATTTAATGGACTTGCTCGTTTTGGAAAGGACGTCGCTCCTCATTATAAAAAGTCGTTGACATGGGATTATGATGTTAACAAAAAGTGCGTGCATTTTTGTTTTAGNATCGGCCAATTAATAACTCTAAGTTGTTGGGATTGTAATAGTATTTTAAAGGTAGTTGTGCAATAGTTATAATAACTATAATTTGCTAGTAATTGCTTCGGTTCGAGACTGCTTTAGCTTTGATAAGGATAGATTTTACAAGGTTAATGTTATTCTTTAATTATTTGAAGTTCAGCGCATATCATGTTAGAATAAAACGTTAATTATACCCGTAAACATAATCAGATTCTTGGCATTAGAAAACAGACTTTTTTTTTGAAAGAGCAAAAAAAAACACGAACATATCACGAGTTGAACATATTTAAGTTTAAATTTGATTTGTAAAGATAACAACTCTTAACAAGAGCATAGTGGTATTTTCGATGCGCGTCTAGTCATGTTGTTTGCAAAAAAAAAGGCAATTATAGTGAAATGCCAATTAAAACAAGCCATTTGCGTCGTGTAGCAGCCAGCCATCTAGTCTGTCAAAGATAACCCGGGTGAGAGACAGACAGTCGGGAGTTCGTCTCAGTCTCACCAACAGGCGGCTGGTCTTTGTAAGAAACATTTTGTCATGCTTCACGAGTTTTTTCGTCCTTGCAAGTTTAAGTTTATAAGAACTTGTTTATTCAGTGCAATTCATTGATTTGGTATACCGACAGATGTACATAAATAACATTTAATATGACATAGATGAAATAGTTTCTGTTTATTAATTACTTGACAAAAAGACTGTATTTGAATCATAGAGAAACGCGTTATCAGGTATACTTAAACATGCATCATAAAACAAGATTTATGTGATCTTAATGCCAGTTAATGTCCCTAAAAGAGGAAATCTAAATGTTTGAACGGAGATGTATTGTCATTGTGGTTAGTAAAAGCGTAAGTTTTAACCATACTAGTGTTGAAATGGTACAGTTTTATAACAGTGAAATACGCATCCATTACTCTCATTTGAAGTTAATTGTTTTTATTACTAACTGTGCCCTTTCAATGCTTACGAAATAAATGTGCTGACGTAATACTAGTTCTCCATATATAGGTTATTAAAACGGAAGATAAACTAAGCACGTGACGTATATGCAATAAAGAGTTCTAGGTTTTTGTGTAAGTTCGTTTCATCTTCAAACCAATGACAGTATTGGCGGTTTTCCCAACTCAAATCAAAGAATACAGACGATACAATTGCCAGATCACAATTCCAAATTAATTATATTCACATCAACATACGGGTTTCATTCTAGAACCCTCTTTGTTACTGTTAAGCAATGCATTTTAACCATCCAAATAATTCACCGTAAACATCGCAAGCGGAACGAGTTGGCGATGTTCCAAAATATTTTTCCTCGGAGCAACTTGAACGACGCCTGAATATGCCAAAGGATTCACAGACATTAGCTAAAACAAAACATCAATAAGTTAATCGATTAAACATACCGGTTGGTGAAAGTCGCGTTAATCAAACACTTCGGAAAATTGCGGAATTATCCATAAGGAATCAGCGACACACATTCAGAGATAAGTGAGTTCCTGCTGCCTCGTAATTACACAATTTTTGGCAGCGACCTATTAGCATATCTTTATGTTTTCATAAAGGCCAAGGCTATTTCCCAGTTGGTTACATCGAAATTGAATGAAACCTTCATACATCGGTTCATATGTAATATCGAATAAAAAAATAAATAACATTCTATCACCGCAATCGTATTGTTATTTGTTTCAAGGAGGCAATATAACAAGCATCAGCTTCTAATAACATTCAAATCAAAACTACGGGGCTGAACAAGTGTCTTTCAATTGGCGAGTTAACATGTTATCATATGGGTGCGTGTGTGTGTGTGTTTGTGTGTGTGTATTGGTGATCTTAGTCACTCATATATAACTGAAAATTAGTTGAATACGTTTTTTAAGCGTAATAGAATATTCTTGAGAACTTAAAAAAGAGAATGTGATTAAAGGCTATCCCGGCTATGTTTCTGTTGGTTCATTAGATGAAATTTTATGTGCATGCATGTAAAATGTAAGCTTTAATCCAAATTGTTCCTGAAATAAAATGCTCATATCTGATTGGCAAACAAGTGTGTGTAGCATATAACGATCTCGTTATTTAGAGTCTAGAAACAAAATGCGCATAAACTTGCTTCATACATCAAAATATATAAACGCATTGATACATATGTATTATACTATCCAGTCTTGCAAATGACAACCCATTTTTACAAACTATTACACTAGGCGCATGAGGCCTTGAACCGAACCGTTACATTCATTCGTCTATGCCAGTAACGGTATACTGTATACCTATAAAGAACAAGCCACAGGAAGCAAGCGGCAGGCAGGAAGTGTAGATAGATGATTGCTCCCCAGGTGTACCGCATCGCTGCCATCATTAATGCCACATTAACCAGTAGTAACGCAACCTTGACATTGCAATTCAGAATATAAGAGTGCAGCTATCACGATTGCTACGTAAAGGTTAATTGTTATACATTGTTGTCTGTACTTTTATGCATTTGTCTTGTGTTTTTATTGTGTGTAATGTTTCATATTATTGGTCAGTTGTCTAAAATAATGGGCCGCTCATTTGTGATAGAATGAACCCCTGCCGATGTAACAGAAATTAAACTTTGTTTAAAATTGTTTTATGTTGTGCGTATCGTCCTGATGTGTGGATGCGAAGCGGTCATGTCTGCTGGATAAAGCACCAACATTAATGATATTAATAATTGGTTAAGCTGAAATTGTTGAGATCATATTTATAAATTATAAAAACATGCATCATTTAAATGATAACACCAATACTGCGTTATTATACTGACCCGATTGCTTATAACACACACAATAACCACAATGCATTTACGCAAATAAAACGCCCCATTGTCAAACTAGTTCTTTTACAAGAGGTTCATACGCTCACGGTCGCTCACCGAAGACCCGAAGGAAATACACTTTTCTAAGAAGCTTCAGTGATGTCAGTTAAATAAATGTGGCAGTTAAATAAATGTGGCATCTGACATTGCTTTTTACCCGGATCAATTGCTGAGAAATCAGTACAAAAACTGGTATTGATAGGACAAAAAAAGAGAANACGTAATACTAGTTCTCCATAAATAGGTTATTAGAACGGAAGATAAACTAAGCACGTGACATATATGCAATAAAGAGTTCTAGGTTTTTGTGTAAGTTCGTTTCATCTTCAAACCAATGACAATATTGGCGGTTTTCCCAACTCAAATCAAAGAATACAGACGATACTATTGCCAGATCACAATTCCAAACTGCATACGTAATTAATTATATTCACATCAACATACGGGTTTCATTCTAGAACCCTCTTTGTTACTGTAAAGCAATGCATTTTAACCATCCAAATAATTCACCGTAAACATCGCAAGCGGAACGAGTTGGCGATGTTCCAAAATATTTTTCCTCGGAGCAACTTGAACGACGCCTGAATATGCCAAAGGATTCACAGACATTAGCTAAAACAAAACATCAACAAGTTAATCGATTAAACATACCGGTTGGTGAAAGTCGCGTTAATCAAATACTTCGGAAAATGGCGGAATTATCCATAAGAAATCAGCGACACACATTCAGAGATAAGTGAATTCCTGCTGCCTCGTAATTACACAATATCTGGCAGCGACCTATTTGCATACCTTAGTCCCGTAGATTTATGTTTTCATAAAGGCCAAGGCTATTTCCCAGTTGGTTACATCGAAATTGAATGAAACCTTCATACATCGGTTCATATGTAATATCGAATAAAAAAAAAAATAGCATTCTATCACCGCAATCGTATTGTTATTTGTTTCAATGAGGCAATATAACAAGCATCAGCTTCTTATAACATTAAAATCAAAATTACGGGGCTGAACAAGTGTCTTTCAATTGGCGGGTTAACATGTTATCATATGGGTGCGTGTGAGTGTGTGTTTGTGTGTGTGTTTTGGTGATCTTAGTCACTCATACATAACTGAAAATTAGTTAAATACGTTTTTTAAGCGTAATATAATTTTCTTTAGAACTTAAAAAAAGAGAATGCAAATAAAAATCCCGGCTATGTTTCTGTTGGTTCATTAGATGAAATTGTATGCGCATGCATGTAAAATGTAAGCTTTAATCCAAATTGTTCCTGAAATAAAATGCTCATATCTGATTGGCAAACAAGTGTGTGTAGCATATAACGATCCCGTTATTTAGAGTCTAGAAACAAAATGCGCATAAAATTGCTTCATACATCAAAATATATTAACGCATTGATACATGTGTATTATACTATCCAGTCTCGCAAATGACAACCCATTATAAAAAACTATTACACTAGGCGCATGAGGCCTTGAACCGAACCGTTACATTCATTCGTCTACGCCAGTAACGGTATACCATTACCTATAAAGAACAAGCCACAGGAAGCAAGCGGCAGGCAGGAAGTGTAGATAGATGATTGCTCCCCAGGTGTACCGCATCGCTGCCATCATTAATGCCACATTAACCAGTAGTAACGCAACCTTGACATTGCAATTCAGAATATAAGAGTGCAGCTATCACGATTGCTACGTAAAGGTTAATTGTTATACATTGTTGTCTGTACTTTTATGCATTTGTCTTGTGTTTTTGTTGTGTGTAATGTTTCTTATTATTGGTCAGTTGTCTAAAATAATGGGCCGCTCATTTGTGATAGAATGAACCCCTGCCGATGTAATAGAAATTAAACTTTGTTTAAAATTGTTTTATGTTGTTCGTATCGTCCTGATGTGTGGATGCGAACGGTCATGTCTGCTGGATAAAGCACCAACATTAATGATATTAATAATTGGTTAAGCTGAAATTGTTGAGATCATATTTATAAATTATAAAAACATGCATCATTTAAATGATAACACCAATACTGCGTTATTATACTGACCCGATTGCTTATAACACACACAATAACTACAATGCATTTACGCAAATAAAACACCCCATTTTCAAACTAGTTCTTTTACAAGAGGTTCATACGCTCATGGTCGCTCACCGAAGACCCGAAGGAAATACACTGTTCTAAGAAGCTTCAGTGATGTCAGTTAAATAAATGTGGCATCTGACCTTGCTTTTTACCCGGATCAATTCCTGTGAAATCAGTACAAAAATTCGTATTGATAGGACAAAAAAAGAGAATTTCAGAGTTTTATCAAGTTTTCATTCTAATCCTGAAATAAAAACTGCCACGAACCTTGGCAAACTAACGAACTAAAAACATGTGCACACTCGACCGAGAAACTAATAGAACTAAGATTCTACGCAAATTTCATGTATATTGAACAAAACAGTGACTTCTGGAGTGTTCACATGGTTTTACTAAAGACATACACTTTTGACTTACGCCTTGTAAAGAAAAATGTCCCTCCAGATAGCGACCATGTGTTTGAACCGACCGGAACCACGAACGCACTCAGCTATCATAAAAAACTGTGATTTAAAGTGTTCACACGGTTTTACCATTGCCATTTTAGAAAAACTGGTGCGCTCCCTTGCGGCTGTATTTTTCAACGGTCTGGAATCATTTTCGAACACGGCTTAGATATCACAAGAACAAAGTTTAATGATAGTTGGGCAAAGAGAATCAGTGTTCACAAGTAATTTAATTTAAAATAATGACTCAGTTTCTGAACCAGGTGACCCAGTTTCGAACGCAGACCAGATACAATTGGAACAATAACCTAACAAAGCCTCTAGAGTTTTTACAAGGTTAATGTTGACGAGATAAATGTAGACGAATCACGACGGACAAAAGGTGATTTAAAAAAACATGAGCGTGTTATGCTCAGGTGAGCTTAAATTACCATAAACCGATGCACTACATTCAGGCATCTCGACCAGCATTCAGTGGGTAGAATTCATCGACCTTAGTTGCGCCCTAATATATGCCATAGTATATCACATCAATATGTAAAATAAAACTGAAGTAGAGCGTAACCTTGGTGTCGGTTCGATGCTGATGTAAGCAACAAAACATATGATTTCCGGCATGTCATATTTAATCAACACTGATGTATTGTAAACAGAAGAAAAATTGTATACGGTCTTTCACTTTCACTTATTGGAACACTACTTATGTAAGAGTTTTAATTTGTTGTTTTCCCCATAGGCAAAACGTATGAATGAAACAGCGATAACGACAGTTCAAAACAAATCATATTTGAATATACCAACCAAATTGTAACCACGTTTTAAAAGTAATTATGCATCTTTAAGTTGTGTAGGATCATTTTACCTTTACCATCGAGGCTGTGTAGAAGAAAGCAAATTGTGCTATTGAACCGCTTTTTTTCAATAGAAAAGGGAACTGTTAGCTTTCACTTGCAAGTGATTCCAGCTTAACTGTGTGCGATTTGATGCAGTATGAACCTTTTTAAGCCCACATTACTTTGGATTGGCCGTTTCAAGGCGGTGACTCAAGGTCTATTTCATTAGTTCTGTGTTGCGTTGTATGTTTTGTTTTGTCTTTTAATGGCAACTGATCAGAGGTCTTAATAACTGGCGATGGTATGTTTTTTTTTTTAAATATGTTCAAGTTCATGCGGATACTATTCTTTTTTAAATACATCGTAATGTAATCATTTACAATGACTATTCGTCGGTCTGTTCAGTTTGAAACAGTTTGAATTCAAGATGATTGTTTTGGTCATGTCCACAGCGGACTGATTTTTATTTAAAATTATTGCTAAGCAATTGGCGGTCAGAGATATAATAGTAAGGGTGACGAACATCATCGAACTTTGTTTCTTAAAGCATTTCTTGACTTCCGGAGTCAAGCACTTGACCTACATTAAGACCTACTGTTTACTTACCCAAGGTGAACGAAGGACACGCTTTGAAACATAACACTCGAGCAGAGCAGCAAACACATAGGTAAATGCATGATAAACATTCGATCTTTGGTTTGCAACGATATAACACACGAGCAGAGCAGCAAACACATAGGTAAATGCGTGATAAACATTCGATCTTTGGTTTGCAAAAATAGTGTTTCGGATAAACGAAATTCCAGGCACAACCGCTTGACGTGGATGCAAATGCAAGGCGCTGTTGTGATAAATACCACTGATGAATCACGGGATACATTACCTCGCTGTTTTGTTGTGATAAATACAACTGATTAATCACGGGATACATTACCTCGCAGTTTTGTTGTCGTAAATCCAATTGAGCCTTGCTCTATGAAAAGGGGGTTTAATGCATGTGCGTAAAGTGTCGTCCCAGATTATCCTGTGCAGTCCGCACACGCTTATCAGGGAAGGCACTTTCCACCTTTACTGGAATTTTGCTAAGAAGAGAATTTCTTTAAACAGAAAATATCAAAAAGCGGAAAGTGTCGTCCCTGATTTGCCTGTGCGGACTGCACAGGCTAATCTGGGACGACACTCTACGCACATGCATTAAACCCCTTTTTACATAGCTCGGCCCAATTGTTGTTAGACATAAGATATCAGGTAGCGGTAAGAAGCCACATGAAGGCGCATGTTATTTGCATGTTTAGATAGTAGTTAACAATTTTTACAGAACACGTGAATGGTGTGGCTGATCTGGCATTGGCGAGGTACTTGTAAGCAGTGATAATCTATAGAAAATACACCGTTATCGTTTTTTAAATTCAATTTTAATAAGATTTCGGTCTTTGTATACATTGATCACTCAAACGGACTTGCTGAAACAAACATAATACTAATTGCCTTTATAAACAGAGGGTCAAAGGTCATAGATCGCTCTAACATATTTAATAGCCCGCATATTTATAAAAACACGCACAACTGATAAAGATGGTTGGGCTACACATGTGACTTTAAGAGCCTTAACAATGTTTTACTATAGCCATATAAGGGGACTTCCCCGCCATTGAGGGCTTGCTTTTCAACGTACCGGAATCATTTTCGCACTTGGCCGAGAACATTGGAACAAGCGTTTTGAACAAGTTTCGTGAAAATGTTACTACAACTGTGACTTTGAGGGTTTAAACAAGTTTTTACTGCAGCAATATAAGGAAAAACTGCACCGCCCCAGGTGATCGTGTTTTTCAACGGACCGAAACCAATTTGGCACTCTGCCCAGATATCATTATACAAAACTGTTCTGTGCATGTTTCATGATTATTGGGCCAAAATATTACTGGGTGTAAACATTGTTTAAATAATACCATATTGGGAAAACTGCCTCCCCCTATCGGCTATGTTTTTCAACGGACCAAAACATGTTTTCATATAATAAGAAACAGTGGTTTGAGAAAGTTTCATGATGATTTATAAAAAAATGTGAATTCAAGAATGTTCACAAGCTTTTTCTTCAGTTGACCTACTGACCAAGTATTTGACCGCACTTGATCCATTTTTAAACTCGTCCGAAAAATTATTGGGAAAATGTGCTGACCAAGTTTCATGAATATACTACAATAAAGTGACCTCTCGAATGTTTAAAGGTAATAAATGATGACGGCTCATGACCACACCGCACGACACAAGACGCACGAAGGACAAAAGATTACTACAAGAACTCTGAATGAGCACGTTGTGCTCAGAAAAGCTAAGAAGCAAAACGACACGCTGTTGTAGTAAGATGATACAGCGCCAATAAACAAAAACGTGTAAGCTACGCTCTGTGAAAAGGGGGTTTAATGAATGTGTGTTAAGTGTCGTCCCAGATTAGATCAGAGAATCAGCGACGATATATTCCACTTAAACTTGATTTTTGCTAAGAAGAGTCTTTCTTTAAACGAAAAATATCATAAAAGCGGAAAGTGTCGTCCCTGATAAACCTGTGCGGTTATCTGGGACAACCATTAACGCATCTGTATAAACCCCCTTTTCACAGAGCGAGGCTCATTTGTATTGTGGAGATCAACAGGTACTGTAATCTTTCTCATATCCACCAGTAGGAATGCACATCTAATTGTGTCTTGTTGTTTTGTGATTTATCTTATGACAACTGATAATTACTTTGGCGGTATGCATGTTGTATCTGATACCATAGATCATTCGATGATAATTTATTGACGAAGACAGCTTGTTTGTTCGTGATTTATAAATTATAATTATGGTGTCAGTGGTGTTGCTTTTTTGTATATTCGAAGAAAGATCATGTCATTACAATATATAATTTAGGTAACATAACTGTAATAACATGTTTATAAATAGCTTTGTTCTGTCTTTATTTTAATCAATCGAAACAGCCAACACAATTTTTCATAAAAAGCTATATCAAATAATATTGCTTATTATGAACCATAAAATGTTGACGAATAAACAAATAACATACTAAGGCTGACCAATTGTTTCACATGAGTAAGCGCAGTGAAATCGACTTAAGGACTTAAGAGAACTTAACATTAAGTATAGGAATAGAGAAACTCCAGAATTACTATTAGAAGAGAAATTCTTGTTACCAGGCGCTATTCTTTGTTCCACGCTATGGGGAAATTTGGCTAAATGCATGTGTAGTCCGCACAGCCTCATTAGGGACAACACTCTACGAATGCATGAATTTGCGTTAAGAAGAGACATCCTTTAAACGCAAGATTCCATAAACGCAGATAATGTCGTCCCTTATTAGGCCTTCATCTGGGAGAACACTGTACGCACATCCATAAAGTCCAATTTCTTCTGAACGCGACACCTTTTATTAAGTAACACATTACCTATACAGTACAGGACAGTACAAACAGCACCACACTGAACACGAGAATGATTAAAGCTGGAATCACCATCATGAAACATGAGCAAATCATGTTCTTGCTTTACAAGTCGGTACCGATCTCACTTATATCCGATAAGTTTTGTCCCAGAACACATATCTAAATCTGTATGAATGTTTAAGGTTGGCCAATTTCGTTTTCTTGTTTTATCTAACAATGTTACGTTTTATTGTGACAGTTTTCATGTGTTTCAGAATTGCAAGCAATGTATCCAACTTGTACATTGTAGCAAAGTAAAGCATATGTGCCACGTTCTGGGAAAACCGGGCTTAATGTATGTGCGCAAAGTGTCGTCCCAGATTAGGCTGTGTCGTCCGCACAGTCTTATCGGGGACGAAACTTCCCGCCTTAACTAGATTTTCGTACAGAAGAGGATTCCCTTAAATGAAACATTCCATAAAAGCGGAAAGTGTCCTCTCTTATTAGCCTGTGCGAACTACACATGTAAATATAGGACGGTATTTAACGCATATGACTGTTTTGCTCGTGAAAATTTTAAAACATGTTGACCGAAACGAATTCATTAGTCTATGAAGATATCATATACACCCATATTGTTGATATTGTTTAGAAAAATATGCTGTATTTTGTTTAGTAAACAACCCTACATCATCTTTACCAGTTCAGCGTTTCGCTACATCTCTCAGCACATTGCTGTGTATTTTCTGGTTCACTGATAGTTCGCCCACAACAATCAGTCACCTTGCAGTTAATCTTCACACTATGGCCAATGTTTACAAGGCGAAATTCCTTCGGAAAAATGGTTTTCAGCGCGTTACATGCCACCATCCAATAAACGGATGTAAAGGGCAATCTACCGAGCGATGGCATACTAAACGAGTTGATGTTGTGAAAGCCCATTTCTAGGTTGATAGCTACTTAAGGCGGATAATAGTTCGTGTACATTGTCTACACGTTAATTAGATTAAATTGTAGATGCATAAGTAGAGCTTACGCACTTTTTTTTTTAAAACACACACAACTGCGCAAATTCGCCCCTTTTGATTATTTTACCAAACCCCTTTTTTCGCTAATTAAAAAGAACCCGTCTGTTTTTATGTGAACGTAAACATCTTCAATCTAGAGCACAGGAAACGATGTTGCAGGTGCAAATGTTCTGAATTAATTTTACATGTCATGTTAATTGTATGCCCATCTTATAATGTTTATTGATGTTATTCGCCCCTACCGGTTTCAGCCGAGTGGACTTATGGTTTGCGCTCCGTCAGTCAGTCTGTCAGTCAGTCAGTCTGTCTGTCATGTCAGTCAGTCAGTCAGTCAGTAAGTCAATCAGTCAGTCAGTCAGTCAGTCTGTCACACTTTTCTGGATCCTGCGACAACTTTAAAAGTTCTTCATATTTTTTCATGAAACTTGAAACATGGATAGATGGCAATATGGACATTATGCACGTCATTTCATTTTGTTCCTACGTTAAAAAATTATTGTTGCTATGGCAACAAATATATAAAAAATATCTGACAATGGTGGAGCCGGTAGGGGACATAATTGCTTGGCAATAGTCTTGTTTTTTATTTATATTCGGTCATTACATTTTACAATGTTTGGGAAACTTTGAATGAATTATTTGTACATGTATTGTTTTTGCCTTACGACGAGTATTTTATGTTGATTAATGATAAGAAACTGTTTAATTTAGTGAATACAAAACAATGTTTATTGATATGTAAGGAAACCCATGCATATCCTTGCACAGATTACTAATGTAAACGAATTTTGTTGTCATTAGAGAAAAAAAAAGTTTATTCCCTTAGAGATATCATTACTTTAACAGAAATGTCTTTCAAATATCAATGAACCATTCCATATTATACCTGGCTAAGATCGCTAACCCTATACGCCCTTTGTTCTGCTAGTGAACCAGACGATGTGGCATATAACGTACCATATGGTCTTGTGCACAAATGCCAATACTTATTGTTTACACTTTGGCAATATCTTGTTTATAGTTCACAGAATTATTTCTTACCGCAGGAAGTTTCCTTTTGTGAATGGAGATTTTATGTCAAAACAAAATGGTACTCGATTTTCTCCTTTCAGAGAACATTTGCTGTCTTTGCGGTGAATACAAACCAACGAACCAAATGTCCTGAAGTGGTATTCGAGTAAATGAATACATCGATCCATAATCTCAAAGTACACAAAAAGTAATTATGTACTTTTGCAGAACTTAATTGACCCGCGTATGCATGCATTTTGGAACGAAAGAAACTACGTTTCGGATCTCGATATAGCTTTGGTAATTCAACCAAAACTATTTATCGTGTGTGCAAATTTGATTGTTTATCAACCAATTCATGAAAATGCTTTATTTATTTTCCGACACTTTCCGCCAACTCAAGATTTTTGCTAAGAAGAGGCTTTCTTTAAACGAAAAATATTATAAAAGCGGAAAGTGTCGTCCTTGATAAGCCTGCACAGGTTAATCTGGGACGACACTTTACGCACAATCATTAAATCCTCTTTTCACAGAGCAAGGCTCATTTGTAATAGTTTGCGTGATTGCTTAAATGGAGTTATTAATTTTGACGAGAATACCCAACAGTCAACAGACGAGTGAAAACATTTCAGTACGTTTTTTAAATTACTGGTTTTTAAAAATATACTGTTTTTTTTTATATCAATCATATGTACTCAGATAGGTTATGGATTTATCTCACAATTTAAGTTCAACAAAGGTTCAAATATTCCTTTAGATATTTTAAAGTGCCAACGGGTCCCAAGTATACTAAATCTCAAATGATCTTACATTGCAAATAAATTAATTGTAAGAAAATATAGTTCCCGTAAACGATGTTATCAGAAGTTGTGTTTTCCTTTGACAGTACATGAACATATCTGCTACAAAACCTATTTAAAATCATAATGGGACCCGCGTCATGTTGTTTATTTGCAAAAGCAGTGATCGAATACTCTAGTGACAAAACGTAAACATGTTAACCATGTGTTAATTGCAAAACAAACACGTGTGTTATAGTGATTGATATCATAAGACATTAAAACATCATAATGTCAGTTACGAACATGAGCCGCAACTTTCAGCATTATTTACTGACCATAACGCGAATAATTGGTTTATTACATTTACTTGTTTACACCCAGTTCTTGCAATAACTGTTGTTGTTAACATCGTTCAATGAAAAACAAAATCAACGATGATTTAAAAAAAAACGCAATAAAAAACGTTATTATATGAAGACAAATTGATACTTGACACATGCCATTATGTGTTAGAAATTGATGAAGACATTATAGGATACATCCCAATACAACGATTAGATTACCTAACATGTCTTTTAACAAGCCATGTATTTGACAGTGACAATTAAATGCATTGTTAATGACATATCGACACGAACTGATCGAAACACAAAGTTGTCGTATCGTAATGCACGTTTGAAGAATACAACAGATACATTTAACGAGAGCATTGGCAGACAACGGATGTTGATAGCTCTACAATTGCCTCATCATCACTACCCTCAAAGTCATTCAAAAGAAGTATGTGCAGCTGCTTTGCAAATTACAACAATAAAGCGATATTGTGGTAATGTAGAATTGAATTACAACAATAAAGCTTTTTTGTTATGATGTAGAAATGTATGTTCTTTTTCCCGGCAAATATTTCTGTTGAATAACAGGTGTGTGTCACAAATAATGATTGTGATTTAAATTTTAACATACGGCTGTTAAAGGGACTAAATGATTAAATATTTTTTTCATATTCGTTATTCAATGATTTAAAGGGAAAGATTGTATTGTAGACAGCGAAAAAAAAGAACGCCTGTATAATACTAGTAACAAGAATATTATTTTAGAAAGAACATTTCTACACAACCCAAGCTCGAAATATTTACTTTTTTATTAAACGCGTATCGCTTTAACCACTCGATTGTGCGAAATGCTCCATTCCTTATGCTTATTATACGTTATATAAGAAATCCACGTGGTATCACAGAATATAACGAAGACAAAAAAAACACTGCAAAAGATTCAATCGTTTCCCGTTTGTAACACTCTATAAGTATCCCAATTTAAAATGATGATAAGTATAAAATAATAATAATAATAATAATAATAANACGCTCACGCCGACGCCGGGGTGAGTAGGATAGCTCCACTATATATATTTCATATATAATAGTCGAGCTAAAAAATGATCGTCACTGTCTGACATTTTACCGGTGCGATCACTGGGCTGTTGGTCGATATCAATGGCAATTAGAGTGGTTATTATATATTATCAGCTGGTGATTATAAAGACAGCCACAGGGATTTTGAAATCATTCTGAACATAAAAAAGACAATTTTTAAGAAAGAATGCTCGCGGTAAATTTGCCGGTACTCTACACGTTTGGTCACTTTTGTTTAAAGTTTAAACCCGAATCGAAAAAAAATAACGTTTAACGAGCGAATGCTTACAAATGTTTGTTTTTTATCGGCACGCATTCGAAGTATAATTTCTTATAATTACAGGCTGTTATGTGACCTAAATTCGCACTGTGGATTGATTTTATTCATTGGCTGCTGTACTCAGTACGGGGTATTAAAAGCAACTGAACTCAGTATTGTGTACACATGTGTTGTGATATCCCATAGCAGCCAGTAGGGAGGTGTATGATAGGCTTATGTTGAGTTGTTTGTGTGAACCAGAAAGTATAATAACCTCGTTTGGGTACTGAATTGGCTTTTAATTTCGCATTCGCACGTAATGTTAATTACCCAGGCGACAGTTACATGTTACTATCTACGTAAACATTATATTGTTTTACCAAAAACTTGATTCATTTATTTTAAATACAAATTGAATGCACTTCAATATTCATCGTCTTTAAAAAAAAATTACATAATTCGAAAAGACTTTATAAAAAGCGAATATTGTAATGCAACAAACACATGTATTGGGCAAACAATAACGAACAAGATGATGGAAGATGACATTTAGCATTAGTTACAAGAATGTTTTTAAAGGGACTGTAAACCACAAATGACAAAAAAAGAAAAGTTCTAAAATACCGTGTTTTTTACAAGTATTAGTTTATATTGATTAAAATATCACGACTGGTATATTACATTACTTGAAAAAAGTTCATATTTTCAGTATATTTATTATCTAGGTATCTTTTAACCCAGCTGCATTTGATTGCATTCAAGAATGAGTCAATGTCCGTCAATTGGAAACCTCCATTTTCTACGGATTGAATAAACTGAGTTCGTTTAATTTTGTCAGGTTTATCGTCCCATATGAAATTAAATATTGTTGAATTTATATCGTTAATAATATCATTTGGTGGATTTGGGAGAACTGTTAATACATAAATGAATTTAGGAAAAGCAAACGTTTTCAATACTGTGTTTTTCCGATTAGTGTAAGTATACGGTGGTGTCATGATTTTAAGCAGTTTTTAAAATTCTGTTATTGAGGCAGTATGTTTTTAGAACTGTATCATTTTCATTATTTGTAAATGTAATTTCCTTACGTGGTGGCTTCATCGGATGTCCAATTAAATTTCATTTATTTTTTATGATGGACATTACTTTGTTTTCATTTACCTACTCGCAGCACAGTACATTTACTTTTGTTGAGTTTAAGACCCGATGTCATTCCGAAAAGGGTTAGCGACTCTATGAGGTTATGGAAAGAGTCGTAATTGTCCTGTAAAAAATAAGTTGTATCGTCAGCAAATAGGGGCTGTTTGATTTGTTCGTCAGGTTCTAGCGATATGTCATTTATATGTTTATTTGATTGTATGTCATATGATAGATACTCGATGCATAGAATAAATAGCGATGATGAAAGTGGACACCCTTGTCGAACCCCTCGTTCAATGTTAAAACACATACAAATTATGATAGTTGCTAACAAAAAGGCATGTTTTTTTTTGTAAACTGTATCACGTATTTTTTAATCGGAATATTTCTGCTTTAAAGTTTTTGATGTGTAAATATTATGTATAGATATCTTCGCAATCATGGCTATGTTCACTGGTACTTTTTTCCTAATGTAGTACAGTTTCTTTTTTATATGCATTACTGCGATCGGGAATTGTGTTGGTGTGAGCGTGCGTGCAAGTGTGTGCTTGAGTGTTAATGTGTGCGATCTTCGAGCGTACTTGCGTGCGTTTGTGATTGTATGTGTGTGTGTACTTTGTGTGACAGCGTGCGCCCATGCGAACGCGTGTGTGGGGGTATTTATTTGTGTTTTCCTTACATTCTGGGTTCAGTGTAAGCATCCTTCTGACCCGATTCAAGGCACAGATGTGTTTTTTACTTCAATCGTTGTTCTTCTCGTCGAATTATTTATTTTTGAATCTACCCATGTGTGGTCTCAGATTATATGCATCTTATATTGTATCAACTCGCGTGCATAATAAATGTTCATTGAGCTATAGATGAAACATTAAGTTTTCAAATTATAATTTTCAAGGTAATTTTTGTCTTTTAAGGTGGCCACTTCCTACATATTTATCGATGTAATTACTTTGTTAATGCATAATGAAATATATAATCAGTTAATGTGCTTTAATGTTATTTTTATCTCTGCAAAAAGTTAACAAATCCTTCCAAAAGAGTTAATTTTATAATATGTTAATTGCGTAAAGAACACACTGGACTTAACAATCACATGCCCAAGATAATCAACCTTGTGCCCATGTGGAAAAGCCGACCAAACAGATGAACATTTCCTCCAGGAATTCAGGGACCACCATGCACTGACTAAGGGAAAATGTATGACCGGAACCGGTGAGCATGCAGCAGAATCTGTCAATATAGGTGGAGGCCCTACATAAGTCTATCTGTTTACTCACATTTAGTTCACATTTTATATTGTCACATTCAAGTATTTTTACTACATACTATTAACATGAATACCAATATAAATGTTAATATGAATATTTCCCAATATAAATTTGATAACATCTATCTCGTGTGCTTATTCCTTTTAATAGAAAAAAGTATGCAAACATTCTGCTGTGGACCACGGACTATGTATTAAGACAAGATATGTGTCGTGTTCGTGTCCAGGAGAAGTATGCATTATTCTCATATCAAACAACTAGTGTATTTTTACAATTCTTGTGCAAATTGGAACGTAAGATTTCTTGTTTCTGTAGAGTACATTTGTTTTAAATCCCCACAGAGTTGTAGGAATGTTCGTATCACTCATTAATATGACAGAAAAATAAAATAATTGTTAAATATATTTCATAATTCGGGCCAGAGTTCAATGATGTCGCATATACAATGTTTCAATCTACTGCATGCTTCTAACATACCAAACGGTCTCTTATATAATAGCACATGGTGTGCTGTTAATATGTTATTCATCGTCATTTTCTAGCGGCGGTTGCTATATAACATGTTTAGTCGCACTAGATACCACAATAACATTAGCAACTGCGAAATAATTAGAAAGGTTTGTGTCGGTCATATTTCATAACTGTATTGGATACTTGATATTCAAAATATTGTGTACATGATGTTATAAACCACATACACGCGAACAAATTAATGTGAAAAGTATCAATTAAATGCCAAACTTAATTTAATGTTAGCGCACTGCGTTTATACGTTACTTTGACAATTCCCGGTTACAGCATAATTACATAATTTATCAACAGGTAGGACATGACAACAAAATGGGATATGCTTTAAAGTAAAAACTGAAACAATTCTAAGTAAGTATTCCAACATATATAAAATGTTTAGTCGCACTAGATACCACACTGACAATAGCAACTACGAAATAACAAACAATGTTTGTGTCGGTGCATACTTATTAAATGTATTGGATATTTGATATTCAAACTATTGTGAACATGATGGTGTACAAATGTGATTAGTAACAAATACTATAAATAATGTTTTCTATAGTTTTCCCAAATTTTGTTGTTGCGAATACTGTACGTCGGAAGTCTTAAACAACAAAACACTAGTGTATGCAGTATTCCAAGCTTGTGTACTGAGTATTGCATGTTATCAATAGTTATAGTACGCCTGAACTGTATTGTTAACTATTTCAGTGCTGGAACCGAATTTTGAAGGCTTTTGCAAACAGTTTGGATCCAGATGAGACGCCACAAAACGTGGCGTCTCAACAGGATCCAAACTGTTTGCTATTCTGATAGTATTCTTTAAAAATAATCGAAGAAAATGCTAATTTTAGAAATTCAGCAACCGACATTTTAGCAGACGACAAATTTCCCAGCATGCAAAGGGTTAAAAAAAATACAATTTAGGAGGTGTTTTTGTATCATCATATGTCAGTTTCAAAAGTATGTCATGAATTTATTAATATACCTCTATATAATATGTAAAATTTAAAAGTACTTTGTAAATTTATTCTATTTTACTATGTGTTGAAACGCACTTAAAACATTCATGTAATGTAAATAAATAATCTTCATATACAACAATGTTGTTTTTATATTGTAACTAAACCAGTACCGGCCTTATAGAGAAAATTAAGTATGGCAAAACTGTTGTTCGACGAAACCTTCATAATGCGTCACAAACACAGGGAATTACTTTAACTCAATACTATACAATAATATATAATATAGTATAGTAAAGAGTCGAAGGAATTCAATGTGGTCACGTAGATTGTTCATGTATTATTTTTAAGAGTGCAGCAAGTTCGGACATCCCACCTGCTATAACAGTACACTTGAAAGGGGAGGTCATTTCTTCCCGGGATTTCTATAATAGTTCGGTAACTACCCATCTGAACCAAACCCAGGTATACGTGTCGAACCAAAGGCCTATATATTATTAATAGATCTGTGTCTATACTTATTATTCCATATAAGATAGAAATTCACTCTGTGCTCAGGGGTCTTCAAATGAGATAAAAACATATCCTAACTGGACCCCAAATCGAAATCCATTCAAACAAATACAATTCTTTAAACAAGAGTGCCAAACTGTCACAAGATACGCCTGTTTGAAGGTTTTGGACAACTTGATAACTTAACCATTTGAGTGGAAAAATGATATATTTTTGAAAATTAAGCAACACATAACTTTACCATTTTACAACTTCTGACCAAATTTGGTGAGGATCGAATGAAAACTACTTCAATTAGAGAGCGGACACCATGCTTAATGCTTGAAATGCACTTAGTGACCTCATGACCTATTTTTTGACCCGGCATTACCCATATTTGAACTTGACCTAGATATTGTCTAGATACAATTTCTGACCAAGTTTGGTGAAGATCGGATGAAAACTATTTGAATAAGATAGCGGACACCATGCTAAATGCTTGAAATGCACTAAGTGACCTCGTGACCTAGTTTTTGACACAACATGATTCATATTTGATCTTGATCTAGATATCATTTAGACACAACTTCTGACCAAATTTGGTGAAGATCAGATGAAAACTACTTCAATTAGAGAGCGGACACCATGCTAAATCCTTGGTTGGCACTCAGTGACCCCTTGACTTTGTTTTTGACCCGGCATGATTCATATTCGAACTTGACCTAGATATTGTCTAGATACAACTTCTGACCAAGTTTGGTGAAGAACCGATGAAAACTATTTGAATTAGAGAGCGGACACTGCTGTGGCACCGCCCGCCCGCTGCCCGCCAAGGGTGATCTTATAATACGTCCCGTTTTCAACGGGCATATAAAAAGTAAAATTTTGTTTTCTAAATATTCACTTACAAAAATTCATTTAAAATCCTGTTCTGTTTTCACATTTACACTTCATTAAATTTCTTCAAATCATTCACTTTTTCATTCTCTGAACTTTGCATATTTCAAAATTAAATATACCGGTACTGGTATTAATACTGAAACGCTACATCATTGTAATTTTCATTTGCTTCTCAATCTAGTTGATCTAAGATTGATGTTTCTCCAACAAATGACATATTTGTTTCACATTAAAACACCAATATTGTGAATTAAAAATTTGCAAAATACAATAACTACAGCTTCACATTCTTAACCAGAATTTGGCACGTGGGAGGTTAATCAACACAAGTTCATGTCAGTCTTTGTCTTTTAGCAGGAGTTTCGGGTGTGCCACTCATAGTAGTGTCCACAACTGACTCAGGCCCTTCTGTATCAATACAGGACACGTGATCACGGATTCCATCTTTCTGAAAATGCAACAACACAATGCTTACCACATCAATTTTGAAAAGAATCTAAAACAAAAAGATAACTAGTTAAAAACAATATGAATTGCGGAAAAAAGAGGAAAGAGGGCAAATGTTGTACCTGCAAGTCCTAAGACACTTTTTTTTACTGCAACATGCTTTTTTTGCACAGTGAACTTTTGTGGCAAGTTAATGTTAAATGGATTGATGAATGATGACCTTATAGCCAGGACAAACTTTATTATGCCCAATCTTCACCTTTGACCTTTAAGTGTGACCTTCCCCATTGAGTTAGGGACATGGGTTTTATATCCAACACACAGTCTCCATAGGGTGAGCATTTGTGGCAAGTTATTTATAAATAATGTGATGAATTATGAAGTTACAGTCCAGACAAGCTGTATGGTGCTCGCATGTGTCTTGTTACCTCTAAGTGTGACCTTGAACTGTAAGCAAGGTCTTAGATGTGACCCACTGTCTCACTCATGGTAAACACATTATATTTTTTAACTGCATGATGAATGAAGTTAAGAGTCTAGAAAAGCTGTATTATACCCAAATTTCACCTTTGAGCACTAAGTGTGACCTTGTCCTTTTAAATAAAAATCAAGGTCTTACATGTGAAACTGAATCTGCATAGTGAACTGTTTATTGAAGTTTTTTTAAAATTGCATGACGAATGATGACTTTTCAGCATGGATAAGCTGCATATTACCAAAATATGATTTTAGACCCCCGAGGCAACACCTGTGTCCCTTGCTCAAAGGTCACTGTCACATTAAATGAAACAGTGACCTTTGAGCAAGGGACACAGGTGTTACCTCGGCATGCTGTCCCCTCATGATAAACATTTGTGGTGAGTAATTTTTTAAAATTTCACAATAAATCATACAGAATTATAAAGTTCCAAGCAGGCACTACAAAAAATACCAAGTACTCACTGTAACGAGAAATGGCACCATACATGATTTTAGACTCGGTGATTTAAGCAGGAAGGTCTGTCTGGTTCCCCCATTGCACTGAAGCAGGAGCCTGGTACCGCATGCATGGCCCCAGCTTTCTCCAATGCAGGGAACCAGGGTGGAGCCCCTTTGTCCTGGTCCCTGGTGAACCCGTGTTGTCATCTGGTTAGTGACGACAACCTTCAAATGTTTTGAAAACTTATCAAACATTAAGGATTTTCCAACCTTAACATATTCCTGACCAAAACGTTGTTTTGACACGGTATACTTATAACAAAGAGCTGTGTTTGTTAAACTCAATGCCCCCCTACTGCACTTTGAAGACGCACTGCAACTATTTAAGAGACAATTGTTAAGTCTAAAGCCCATTACTTTGTCAAAAATCAATTGACCGGAACAAATCTCAAACTTTATCTGAAATCATGTAGGCTCTCACACAAAAAATAAAAGTCAATATCTGAAAGCCTTTTCGAAAAGTCCTGTACCTTCGTAAAAAATTAATGGACCGGAACTTAACTCGAACTTGATCTGGAAGTCATTTATGCTAGACTCACACACACCAAATATCAGGTAAATATCTGCAAGTCTTTAGGAAAATAAGTCTGTAAAACTGTTATCCTAGAGAAAATGTCTAAGTCCAAGGCCCGTTACTTCGCCAAAAATCAATGGACCGGAACTTAATTCGAACTTGATCTGTAAGTCATTAAGTAGACTGACAGACCAAAAATCAGGTAAAGATCTGAAGCGTTTAGGAAAAAACTCTGGAAAGGGATGCCGTTTTAAACATTATATCAGTCATAAAATGGGGCCAGTACTCTCACTTTTTCTCGACAAGATAAGCTGATCCAGGCTGTTGTAAAGAAGTAAGTCAATGCATGTAACTTCAAACATAAGGTGGAGAAAAGCATACCAGGTTGAAATTATTTCATGAACAATCCCCACGCAAGTTAAGTTTCACTTTCGGCTTTCATGGCTGCACAGGCTTATCCGGGACATTTTACGCAAATGGATAAAGCCAAGTTTTCACAGAACGCGGTCAATAATGCTGTGTGGAGAGCATAGACAAAATAATGCGTATATTTGTTTTATTTTTTTAGTTAAACTATTAATATCATAAAACCTTTGGTTATTAGTTGACAAGACAGTCTTCCAGTCTGGAGCCTGGTGGGACAAGTGTATCCCTTTCCAATCCATAAGAAAATAAAATAAGTTATTGGATCGACTTAAATAAAATATCCACGCTTTCTACTTTGATGGTGTATTTGGATTTTTCGATTTTGAAAACTGTTGCAGGGATTAAGCTTAAGCAGAATGGCAAGCCCCCCTTCCATTTTAATGCCCCAGCCTTATAAATTGTGTGGCTCTCATGTCCATTTTCATGCCCCATCCTATTTTGTCCCTCTTTCATTTGTTTATGTTCTCATCAATACAGACACACCCAACATAATTATATTGGCTATTGCTGATTTTGTAAAGTAACATACAGTAATACATGGTATTAGCATCAAATTATTTTTAATATGGTACCTACGTCCTGAAATATATTCTGAATTAATTCTTGAATATAAGTACTTAAGTGCAACCAGCACAACTAAGTCACTAACAATGTAATGTTTTTACAATACAAACATTTTTCGTAAAAAAGTGGCCGTTCCCAGTTTAAGGCCCCCAGCCATTTTATTTTATCTGCTTAATCCCTACGTTGATTGCATCTTGGCCAAATTGCAAAAGCCATGTTTCATCCTCGCTGCCGGTGCTTTCAGCACAAAACTACACAAGAGTTCCGCGGTCGGAGACATATGCCCCCCCCCCCCTCAAACAGGGCCTTGATTTTCACACTTACTGTGACAGTGACCTTAACCTTTGACCTAGTGACCCCAATTTCAATAGGGGTCATCTATTGTCCAAAGCCAATGCACATGTTAAGTATCAAGCCAATTGGTCAATTCGTTGATGACTTATTGATCGGAAACAATTTTCACACTTATTGTGACAGTTACCTTGACCTTTGACCTAGTGACCCCAATTTCAATAGGGGTCATCTACTGTTTAAGGCCAAGGCACATGTGAAGTATTAAGCCAATCGGTCAATTCGTTGCTGAGTTATTGATTGGAAACAATGTTCACACTTATTGTGACCGTCACCTTTGACCTAGTGACCCCAATTTTGATAGGGGTCATCTACTGTCCAAGGCAAATGCACATGTGAAGTATCAAGCCAATCGGTCAATCTGTTCACAAGTTATTGATCCCAAATGAACTGGTCAACCGAGTGACCGACCGACCGGCATGCAGCAAAACATTATACCCCCTCTTCTTTGAAGGGGGGCATAATAATTAACAGCATTTCAAGTCAATGTGTGCTGACTGCACAGGCTAATCTGGGACAACACTTTACGCACATAAATAAAGCCCGGTTTAACCAGAGCAAGGCTCAAATGTACTCACAGCAATGTCAAATGATCTTGCAATCTTGTGCAAGGTTTGAGCAATGTTGGTAAGAATCCTTGTTCTTAAAGACAGGTCCTCAAAATCGTGACGGAAGTGGAATGACACACTGTCTATAATCACCAAACGCACCTGTAAAATATACATGTACAGTGTAAATTTTATGAGATTACAATACTTGCATCCAGATAACCCCCCAAAATTGTACACTCAAACCTAAGAGTCACACTAAATTGTACACTCAAACCTAAGAGTCACACTAAATTGTACACTCAAACCTAAGAGTCACACTAAATTGTACACACAAACCTAAGAGTCACACTAAATTGTACACTCAAACCTAAGAGTCACACTAAATTGTACACTCAAACCTATGAGTCACACTAAATTGTACACTCAAACCTAAGAGTCACACTAAAAAGAGAAAACAAACATTAATTGAGCCTCGCTCTTGGAAAACCAAACTTAATGCATGTGTGTAAAATGTCGTTCCAGATTAGCCTGTACAGTCTGCACTGAAAACCAAACTTAATGCATGTGTGTAAAATGTCGTTCCAGATTAGCCTGTACAGTCTGCACTGAAAAGCAAACTTAATGCATGTGTGTAAAATGTCGTTCCAGATTAGCATGTACAGTCTGCACTGAAAACCAATCTTAATGCATGTGTGTAAAATGTCGTTCCAGATTAGCCTGTACAGGCTGCACTGAATAATCAGGGACAACACGTTGCTCTTTTTAGCAAAAATCAATTTCGGTCAAAAAATGTGGTCTCAGATTGACCTGTGCGGACTGCACAGGCTAATCTGGGATGACACATTACCCACATGAATTAAGCCCAGTTTTTCCAGAACGAGGCCTTTTTTAATTCTTGACTTTCTTGAGCTACAGATTCACACAGACTGAGCGTTTGTAATGAAGCAAAAATGTCTACACAAAATTTGACCAATCCCGCCATCTATGGAAATCAACGTCTAAATATAACCCTAAGCTTTAATTTTTTCCTTTACATGTCACAATGTTTTATTGGGATTAACATATTTGGCCTTAAGTTCATTAATCCCCTCACATATTGACCAGAAAGCACTTTACAAATAAGTGCCAAATTTGACTTTCAACAATTATCTTCCCTGAATGTAAACAGACAGGGAGTCATACCAGGATCCCCCCCCGGTCACTGATTATATCACTTGAACCCAAGAGTGATCTTTCAAAAATCCCTAAATTGCTGCAGCAGATATTAATCAACCATCTTGAATGTCACAAATGTCATGCACTAAACTGTGGAAGATTACCATTATTTGTATATTCTCAATAAGCGACCCGTAGGTCGCCCAGCTCTCAGGTACAAAGATGCCTGCAAGCGGGACCTCAAAGCCTGGTGTTGATTTTCATGGACGTGTTGTACTATCAGTCGTGTTACAGGATGTCGTTTTGGCAACAGGACCGATATTTCGTCTGGTCATCCAACGGTGCATTATGTATTCGTCCGCCACATCGGACAAATCCCTCGGCGTCTAGGAAAAGTCGTAACTGTTTCACCATGCTGATGACGAGGATCTTATGTTGTGTATTTCTTCGTGAAACGCTGTAGCTTGACAGTTTTGAATCACTTTCATCTCTGCTGTATGGAGTTCACGCACTGTTAACGATCCTTGGTATCTTTCTGTTTAAGAGGATATGCAGTTCTTTACGGATTTAAGCACGTATGCAAGTACTCTCAGTAGTTTGTTGTAACGGTTGTACCGGTTCACGTCTATGATTAAGTGTTATCCATGTTGAAGACCAGATCTATTGTGTACCGTGGTCACAACTGTTGTTTTACAAGTCGTCTGCTCATCTGATGTCGTCTGCGCGTAAGCCGCTGCTTGTACGTGTTGGTCCCATTTCGGCCACTTCTTTTCATGAGCTATCCACATCGGTCCGCTACTCCATAAGGTATTGTTCATGAACTGTGACGCTGGAATTCCACGGGTAAGTAGATCTGCAGGATTGTCGTTAGTTGGGCAGTATTACCAGTTGTATGTCGCAGATAGGTCATTTATTTCTTTCACGCTGTTTGAAATAAAACGTTTAAGTGGTTTATTTGTTTTCAGCCAATGTAGCACGATTTGACTGTCGCACCAGAAGACCACATCTTTGGTAGAGAGGATTCCTTGTATGTGTGAAGTAAGGCGAGCTCCAATCAAAGCTGCCATTAGTTCTAACTGCGGAAGTATGAGCGTTTCAATGAAGCAACTCTATTCTTCGCCATAATAAATGAAGATTCACTCCTTTTACATAGGTAGGCTACTGCTCCATAAGCTTGCATTATGGGGGTATCGTCTGCTTCATGGTGAGAGGTTTGTTTGTCGTCTGCATGATGAAAATATCGTCAGGGGAAGGAAACGGTCACTGGGCTCAGCAGTCCAAGAGGGTCATATATGCGGGAGGAGTTTTGCAGTATAGATCTCTTAGTAGCGTTCTCTAGGGTAGGTATATCACGTGATGCATATGACAAATCATCTGTATCTGCATGCCAACGCATACCAAGGACTTTGGTGATTGAGTCGTTGTCAAGACAACCTTCTGCTTCCGCGAGTTCTCTAAGACGGGGACTATTTGACATCCATGACCGCAGGTTGAATCCGGCTGTAGTCATCAAATTACGTGCTTCCCGGAAGTGGGTTAATGCTTCCATCTCGAGCGCAAAGCTCGACAAAACATTGTCTTTTCAAGGTGTCTGCGGCGTTGTCATGGGAATTCATCTGTAGATGTTTCAGAAGGACGTCATTCAGTATAAATGGGGAACAAGTTGCGCGAAACAATACAGCTTTAAACCTGTAGGTGATTAATGGGATTTCATGGTCGTTGGGGTTACTTAGCCAGAAAAATCTCGTCGAATCTCGTTTTCGTGTAATCTCACGTTCAAAAACACTTTCTCTATATCTGTTACTACGGCGTACTGGTGTGTTCGAAATTTCAGGAGAATAACTGTCAAGTCATTGAGGATAGGTGGGGTAGATTCAAGGCAGTCGTTTAGGCTCGGGGATTCACGTGCTTGTCGACAGCTGCAGTCGTACATCAATCGGATGTGTGTAGTAAGGGAATATTTCTTGACGCCATGGTGGGGTATTTAATGGACTTGCTGGGACTGTTGTGAATTTTCTACGACCTTTTCTATAAAGCCTCGTCCCTCCTGCTCTTCTATAATTTGTCCGTACTTCTGTAAGATGAAGGGGTCTTCACTAAGACGCTTGATAGTGGATTCAGTCCTTCTCTTCGTTACACCGTAGTTGCTTGGTAAGAGTGGGTGATCATGTTTCCATGGTAATTTTGCACAGTACTTGCCATCGGAAAACGATATAAAGTTGTCTTGGTAATTTTGATTTAGATTCCAATACTCTCTAAATTCCAGAACCGTTCAAGCGTCATTTCTTCAGATTTATGGGAATGGGGTATCATGACATTTAGGACAGTGTTCATTGGTCTTTTGGGATAATTGCTGTGTAAGGGGCCAGAAAGAAGATATCCAATCTTGGACTTTACTGCTATAGGCCCGTCTCCGCGTATAACGTCATCTTCTACCACATTCCAGTAATGATCTGCTCCCATAAATAGAGAAATCTCAAAATTACAGCCGTCTGTAATAGGGTGGGCAAGTTTCAATCCTCGCAAATAGGGCAAGTTGGACGTTGCTTTTCGTAATCTATTGTACATGGGCGTGGCAATGAGCGGGACAATCAGGACTTGAATAGGAATTGTTTTACCTTCCTCTACATGTAAGTAGATGGCAGCGCTCTCTATGTGCTGTACTTGGTTCGCTGTGCTTCCAAACGAAGATATGCTCATTTCTTCTGATAAATCAGGGACGATGTTCAATTTCTCGGCCAGCTCTTTGGTTATAAATGATCTTTGGGCACCTTCATCAAACAGAATGTTAGCTTCAGCATCATTGAAATTAGAACTCACTGTGGCTTGCGCTGTTTTCAATAAAACTTAAGTCTGTACTTTTGTAGTAGTGTGTAGCACTGAAGCATCATGGGAAGGGTTTTCGAATGTGGAATTGTGGGACGCAGATTCGGACTTCCGGTCACATATGCTGGTATCATGTTTCCGCTTGCATTTACGGCATCTTCCGTTTGACGTCCTGGCACCAAAATGTAAATACGTTGTAAGTGTTAAGACGTTGTGTTCAGGTTCGTTTCTTTATTCAAACTTATAACAACATAATACTCAGGATATGACGTTACTCTAAAAACAACGTTGCACAAAGTGGCGCGACGTTACATTAACGCGCCAAAACCGCGACACTAAGACTTTCGACCAGGTCAGCAGACCCGGACTGTTCCACCTTTTGGAGAAGATTGGTTGCCCTCCCAAACTGCGCAGCATGGTGGTATCCTTTCACAAAGACATGAAAAGAACTGTCGTCGTTGACGGGTCATCCTCAGAGCCATTCCTCATCAACAGCGGTGTCAAACAGGGTTGCTTGCTTGCAACTACCTTGTTTGGCATCTTCTTCTCGATGCTGCTGAAGTATGCTTTTGACTCGTCCACTGATGGCGTCAACATTCACACCCGGTCTGACGGGAAACTCTTCAACCTCGCTCGCTTACGGGCCAGAACAAAAGTGATCGAAGTCCTCGTCAGAGAGATGCTGTTTGCGGATGATGCAGCACTGGCCACGCATACAGAGGAGGCCCTTCAAAGACTCATAGACCTCTTCGCTACAGCAAGTTCAGAATTCGGGCTTACTGTCAACTTGAAAAAGACTAATGTCATGGGCCAGGATGCCAGCAACGTACCCTGCATTAAGATCGGGGACTAAACCCTGGAGGTGGTGGAAGACTTCACCTACCTTAGTTCCACCATCAGCGGAAACCTATCCATCGATACCGAGCTAAGCAAGCGCATCGCAAAGGCTTCAGCTTCCATTGCCAGACTGACAAAGAGAGTCCGGGAAAAAAAAAGCTTCTGACAGAGAAGACCAAGACCAGGGTATACCAGGCCTGTGTCCTAAGCACTCTGCTGTACGGTAGCGAAGCGACATCAACGCCGCTTCAACACGTTTCACATGCGTTGCCTAAAGCGCTTGTTGGAGATAAAGTGGCAGAATCGTATCCCATACAGTGACAAACTGGAACGTGCTGGGATCCCAAGCATGTATGCCCTACTAGCTCAACGTCGCCACCGCTGGCTTGGTCACGTGCGCCAAATGGAGGATGGACGCCTACCAAAGGACGTCATGTACGGCCAGCTTGCAACTGGCACGCGACCCGTAGGTCGCCCAGCTCTCAGGTACAAAGATGCCTGCAAGCGGGACCTCAAAGCCTGCGGCATTACAGCAGAAACCTGGGAGACTCTTGCCGAGGATCGCACCGCTTGGCGATAGTCTATACACAGAGGTATCGTGGCAGCTGAGGAAAGCAGATCCGGACATGCAACTGAGTAGAGAAGCATGCGAAAAGCACGCGCCAACATCCCCCCGACTATAAGCCCTTTTGTGTGCGTATTGTGCAACAAGGACTGCCACGCCCGCATCGGCCTGCAGTCAAAGCAGGCGTTGCACTCAGAAGTGACAAACAGAGCGCATAAGCATAGTCTTTCGAGACTTAGCTCTGCCAACCAATAATAAAATAAATAATAATAATAATAATAATAATAATAATAATAATAATAATAATAATAATAATAATAATAATTCTAATAATAATTCTTATAATAATTATAATTACAAAAATACGAATAAAATAAATAACAAGTAATTAATCCCAGATAGGATAATGCGCTTCTTTACAACATTTTCAAACCTTTTATCAATTAAATGTTGAAGTATCACCTCGACGCAAAGAGTGACTTCGTACATGAAAAAAATTACTAGATGGTATACGCGAGTTTTATACGAGGCTAATAACTGTGATCCCTTGCGTGTATGAAGAGAATAAAAAAAACATGTGAATGGTACACGGGATTGATTTCTACTAGTGATCATTATTGCGGTCACAGGAATAGTCTTCAGTCATGTGTATTCATACGTGGGATTTCTGTAAAAGATATCAAAAGTTTCTTCTGGACGAGAATTGTGCGTTCATAGGTGTATAAACTCTTAAAAAACAAACGGAATTAAAACTCTTAAAACATATTGTCAGTTCTATAGTTGTTTGTTTTTTGTTTTTTTGAATTCATAGCGTTTATTCATCTCCATATATTACATAATGTATTGTTAGTTGACATGTTATTTTGTTAGTATACAATACATTTTTTTATCAATTCAACTTGGTTGATATAAAAGAGGTAAATAAAATCCATGCATTCCATTATATAGACACAATCATATAGTTCACACACACACAGACACATACACAAATGCCATGTTGTGATACAAAAAAGGAAAAATATTCGGAATTCAAAAAATTATAAACTTAAATCAAACATTTGGACTTTAGACAATAATAAACGTTAATCAAACGACCATGGTATTCAATATTTTNGTAGTAGTAGTAGTAGTAGTAGTAGTAGTAGTAGTAGTAGTAGTAGTAGTAGTAGTAGTAGTAGTAGTAGTAGTAGTAGTAGTAGTAATAGTAGAAGTAGTAGTAGTTGTAGTAATAGTAGTAGTAGTAGTAGTAGTAGTAGTAGTAGTAGTAGTAGTAGTAGTAGTATGCATTGTAGGAATACATCTTTAACTGTTGGACAATTATGTCGATATGTCCTATGAGGGTCAACTCTTGATTTTGTAACGATAAATGACGTGATTTAACTAAATTTTGCATGTGCATGGTTAATGTCTGTTTTGTTCATTTTAAACATTCACTTCGAAAGTGAAAGAGGAGACATCCAAATGTTTCAATATCGTAAGCCGTAGTTTATGGTTGAGTGTCGATGTAGAGTGTCGTACTGTGCGTCGCTTTGAAAGTCATATGTCGGCCTTAAAGGGAAAAATAAGGGCGATATTTAATCTGGCACTTACCGAATAACGCAGAACATGACATGCAATGCGAATATTGTCCATAC